>CAKOGP040000591.1:4558-53243 GCA_933822405.4 Cylindrotheca closterium | reverse complement strand
AGCTAATGATGACCAATTATGATTAGTTCAAACAGAAACGATGAGAAGCGACCAAAGCGATGAGAAGCGACCATAACGCGATCAGAAGTGAGCAAAATAAGGCTTCTGCTCGCTCCGAATGGAAATTCCTTGTTCCGAAGGGAAATTACTCGTTCCGAATGGAAATTACTCGTTCCAAATGGAAATTACTCGTTTCCCAAAGCGATGAGAAGCGACCAAAGCGATGAGAAGCGACCAAAAGTGAGTAATTTTTTTGGGGGCTGAATCTTGGGGCATTTTTCCACAGCTGGGACTTTGGCGAAACAGGCTCGCTGAAAAAATCTCAAAACAAATAATACCGGTAACCATCTTCGACCCATTGCCCAACAAATGATCCGCTCTTCTCCATCATGTTTGCAAACGAATCCACAGTAAAAAGCAAGATTGATGGTAGACTCTCTTTGATTTCATCTGGCACCATACCCCTGCAGATGCTGGGAGAACGAACAACTCTTGCTTGCACACCAAGTTTATGTGAAACCTCCAGCATGTGGTCCAATAGAAATGCATATGGCACCACAACACAGCTGACACCGTCGTTAACACCCAAAAGCTCGGCTGCCTTTGCCATTAAAAAGTAACTTGCACTCTTCCCACACCCACATGGAATGGTTGCGTGGACATTCTTCCCTGGATTTGCAACAACAAGACGAAGAAACTCTTCCTGCCCATCCAAGAACATGGCCCCTTTGCCGTAAACACATTTCATGGCACGCTCAACATCTTTCATTTCCAGAAACAATCCCAGCAACTTCTGGCTTTTCTCCCCCAGACTCTTATGAAAGATTCGAAACATCTCGTCCAATGGTCTCTCAATGGCATAATGGGATTGATGGGTAGTGGACGAGTGCCCTGTTTGCCGTGCAATCACGTCCAACTCGCCTCTGGACATGGTAGAACCAAATATAAATCCAGTTATGTCGGTCCAAACATGGCGTAGATCAAGCATTGTTGGTTCATGATCCAAGCCAAAAATATCCTGCGCAACCTGTGTTGGTTTAATCCCACTCATGGGGCTGTACCCAGTCTGCTCTTTTGCCAACAAGTACAAAAGATACAGCCTACTCAGTGACCATGGCAGCCGCCGCTCCACAAATCCATTTGATGTTCAAAATACACTTGAGCGTTTAAACCCCTCTGCAGAGTACCAGATCTCACCATTGAAAAATCTAGGCATTGCACAATCTTCCATCTCCTTGATCTCCGAATGCCTCATGGCGCCAAATCCAACCCCGTGAAATACCAGCTGCACAAAACAGTGTATCTTCTCCATCACTCTGTAATCCCTTTTGAATTGGAAATGGGTCGAATTTAGCTGGACGCCCACTTCAAAGTGGTACCATTGGCTCCCAAAACTTGTTTTCAGACTGACGGATGGATCCAATAGAGCTGATACAAGTGTGTTCCCGTTTGCTCCAAGAATCTCGCAGAAGAGAGTCTGAAACCTATCCCTGATCTTTGGAATAAGCTGTGACCATAAAGCCTTTGGGTACCTGCTACCAGATACCACCACGTCTCCATTCTGTGACACATTGTCCCCTGATCTGCCATTCTTCCTCTGTTTCTCATATTCTCGAACCTGCCTTATGAGCGGCGACAGAGTCTGGATGACCCGTCCTTGTTGTACCTCCTTGCAGAGAGCCAGCTGTCGACCAATATAATTATTCCCATTACACTTGAAAGCCTCTCCAAGACTGCCCAGACAGCAGATGTAAAGAATTGTTGCCAAAGTGCTGCCAATGGCATATGCACCCTTCAAAGATTCTGATGATTCGAAGAAACGAAATGATGTGTATTGTAGGGTTCTGGGGAACCGTCAATGAGATTTTATCCATTCTGCAAACTTAACATGTACAGATACTTTGGGACTTGTAGTGGTGCCTGTTCATCAACAAATCCATGGATCAAACCAAAAGCCTTCCATGTGAAATGAATAATCTTTTTCAACTCGGAGCAGACGGGTTCAATCTTGTTTCTCACCGTGAAAATGCTTTCATACTCAGTATCGACGCGAAATGAAAGCATCTCATGGCGAACACTCCCAGGCAACATGGCAACCATCCTTGCTGAATACTGGCGCATCCATTTGTCTGCCCCTGAAATAAACGCCATTGGGGAATCCGGACCCTCGCGCACACGCTCTATTCCAGCCTGAACAAAGGTTGCTGGTGATTTTGATCCAATTGTTGAAACAAGGAGTGGTAGCAAAATCTCGACCAGACAGCTGGGCGACTTCATCTTGTCAACCAGTTCATTCTTTAGAGCAGCATGATTAGTGCCAAGACACAATAAAATAGCGTCGTCTGGCAATTGATCTTGAACCAACCCATCTACTGCACTCTCCTGTACAACTCTATCCACATAAATACCGCCCCCACTTATTCCGGACTCCAACTGGCTTGCACCTGGCGTTGGACCTATGTAGTGCAGCGTGTGATACGCCATGCACTCCCGCTCAAAATTCACCCTTTCATGCCTGCATTTTGTAGAATTGTTCCTTTTGAAGTGTTTGGAGAACGAGTCTCTTTTAAGATATAGTCGCCCACATGGAACACAAATAAAAGCCCTCATCAGTTTGGGTTTGGCATCATATTTGAATTTTACGTCGTCCCTTGTGACTCCCTTTGACTTTGCAACAGGACAGCTATTCGCTAGATGACGTGCAAAATAGCTGTTCAAAACCTGTTTCCCGCAGAAGCACAAGAATCCACTTGGAGAAGATAGAACAGTTAGGTTGGGCGCCAAAAAAGGATCATCGTCCTCTTTGCCCTCCGCGGATACCGCAAAATCCAAGTCCATCAACATTGATTGCAAAGTTTTTTGTTGTTGCGATATGGCATATGGCTGCTTCCGCGGAAACTCGTTCGTTTCATGCTCAGGTAGGCCAGGCATACGTCCACCGCTATTTATTAGCGGCCCTGTTCAGCCCAGTCTTGCACACGCGCAGGACCAGCATACTTCCACTGACATTTAACCCTAACCCCGTGTCCTATTGCTAGGTAATGTTTGGGGAATTAGAGGGGAATCGGCCTGCCAGGCGCGCGGGAGAGTCGGCCACTCCCGCTCTGGAAAACATGTAATTTCGCAAGATTGATGTAACTCGTGCAACACATCAACACACACAAAAACATTGTCTGTTGCACGTTGATCGTAGTTTGTCTGATTGTTGTTTCTTTGATTCCTCCTCAAATTGTATGTTTGTTGCCTTCATCTTTTCGTCTCCTTGGAGGGAGTAAAACTCCTCCCTTCATGCCATCAGTTGCTTGCTACGACTTGATGCTTGAAGGAAGATTTTTTGGTGACTGCGTCGTCGCCGCGAGGCAAATAGCAATGTCCGCACGTTGGCCTTTGCGGCCGTAAAACCTAGCAGCTGTCTGGCATCGCAGTCTTGCCGTACACGAGAACCTGTGTCACTCTCCTGACCAGAGGCATTCTACATCGTTCAGAGGACTTGCTCTCGCTGACATGTATGCATGTATAGTTGGTTTAGAACTATACAATAATGCATGCTTGTCACACTAATTCTAGGATCGCAAGATGGAGAATACAGCAATTAAAATAGATAAGTTTTACACTCTTTTTCATATGTCTAGCAGCGTGCAACAACGATGGCATCTTCTCCAGCAATAGAAGATTGCCAACATAACAATAATTCCACACCTTCTCCCTGACGATGTTTGTAGTAGTTGAAATCCTTGGCTGATTGTTGTCTTCAATTCGATGGCCTAGTGACTGGAATTTCCGATCATTTCTCACAGTCTCCGTTCTTTTGCATAGAAGTATTCGTAAAACCATCAATTCTTGCCCAAATGTAGAACGAAAAACAATCGCTAGCAGCACCTAATATAGTAGTTGAAATCCTTGGCTGATTGTTGTCTTCGATTCGACGTTGTTCTTGAAAGATGGCCTAGTGACTGGAAATTCCGATCATTTCTCACAATCTCCGTTCTGTTGCATAGAAGTATTCGTAGAACCATCAATTCTTGCCCAAATGTAGAACGAAAACAATCGCCAGCAGCGCCTAGTATAGTAGTTGATATCCTTGGCTAGTTGTTGTGTTTGATTTGACATTGTTCTTGATTGATGGCCATGTGACTGGAATCTCCGATCATTTTTCCCATTGTCCGTTCTGTTTTATAAAAGTATTTGAGAAACCATCAATTCTTGCCCAAACGTAGAACCAAATCGATCGTTAGCGCAACCAAGTATATCTAGCGAAGTCCTTGGATGGTTGTCGTGTTTGATTTGACGTTGATCTTGATTGATGGCCTTGTGACTTCAATTTCCGATTATTCTCCCCAATCTCTGCTCTGTTGAAAACAAGTATTCGACAATCAATTCAATTCTTGCCCGAATGTAGAACCAGATCGATCGTTAGGACCACCTGGTATTGTTGGAGGTTTTGCTGGCTGATTGTAGTTGCATAGTTTGAATTTGAGAAACAACGGCATTGTGAAAACGTCAAGCAACACGTCGGAAACTCGTCGGAAACTCGTCAGAAACTTGTCGGAAACTCGTCAGAAACTCGTCAAGTGTCCGGAAACACGTAAAAAAAGACCGGAAAATCGTCAGGACAAACGTCAAAAAAACCGGACACTCGTCGGAAATACGTTTTGAATTTGAAACTGCACGTATGTGAATACGTAGGTACTGCGGAAAAACGTAACGTGTTTCCGGACGAAAGTACTTTATATGTTCTTCATACATGATTATTTTTTATATGTTTTTCGTACCAATTACTTAGGACACAAACGTGGTGTCCTGTCTACTCCAACCCAAGAACAAGAAAGCAGATGCCCACGTGGGCGCCATGATTCTTGTGAATATGTGCGGCAAGCCCATCCTGGAAGGTGTGGAAGTCTGCCAAGATTATTTGTTCAACAATCTTCTCCCTCTTGCTGGAGATCACGGGCTTGAGCACAACCGAAAAGGCGGTTCTTCTGGCAAAATAAAACTAGATTCGCAGCCTACAATCTGCCTGCTCAAAAGACCAGGAAAGTTTCCTGTGAGGCGAAGAGCCATGATACTGATTGCTCTAAATACGCCCAAAGTTACTGGATTACTTGGCCTGTATATGAAGGCCGGTGAAGCAGGGAGAATAGTGGCTTCGTGGATCTATCCAACCCCACAATATGGTGGTAGTCTTTCACTTTCCAGCGGTGCCGCTTTGGAAGTTTTGAATAAATCCAAGGTCCTTCAAAGACTTCCAGCGTGTCGAGTCATTGCTGCCATGATCTGCCATGACTACAACAACAACCAAGCCAATCAGATCGGAACCGTCATCCGTGAGGCCGCAAGAAAGCTTCTGGATGAATGGCAACACTGTGTTTTCATGAGCCAGATTGGTGGCGCCAGAGCGACGAACCATCACAAGAGACGCCACAACAGAAATCGGAGGCCTCTGATCCACATGGCCACCCATGCATTTCACACTTTGGTAGCCCATCCAGTTGGTGCGCATCGAGATGTGTTTGCCAACAATGGAACTGACTGCATTGAGAACAAGCTTATCTTGGTCAGCTCTGACTGGAGCCCAAGGAAGGGAAACCATCTTGTCAGTCGTGGCCGAGGTGGGTTACCAAGCTTCTTCACCTTTGCAATCCTAGATTGGGATGGCCCATCCGTCCGCCGCCGCCGCCGTTATGAGGCACTTGGTGGCCGGGAGGATAGAATCACACACCGCAACCCTGATACCTTCGGAGAGCTCATAACTACCCATCTGACTGAGCTTCAGCAAATGTGGTGGAACAGTATGAATGAGAATCAGCAAGAAGCCTACGTCGAAGGGCTGGCTATCCCTGGGATGGTACCACCACCATTGGGTAACGTGGAAGTCCCAGCTCCAGGTGGACCAGAGGGTTTCAATAATTGGCTGCATGGGATCCAACAAGCTGATTGATAGTATGCATGGCAACGTAGTGAAAGACTTAAATGTAAATGTGAAATGATGTTACAGAATTTTAAACCACTATGCCACTATTAGTGTTGCTGCTATCCTCGTCTTCGTCAGCAGCATCTTTGCCGACCTTGTGTTCATCAGTATTGTCTTCGTCATCATCGTCTTTCGCATTCTTGTCTTCATCAGCATCATCTCCATCAGCGTTGTCTTCGTCGTCATCATCATCATCCTTGCCATCATTGTTGCGGGTCATGGTATATCTTCCATTGCACCACCTAACGTTGCCTATTAGCTTTGTTGCCGTTCGCTTGTACAGTTTCAGATACATTTTGCTGAACCAGTCCTGCTCTGCATTTGGTTTCATTGCCTCCTCGAACCGCTCCGATGGGAACTGATCTTCTTCAATGCCATTGATATGCAAGTGGTCTTGTTTTTCATGATACTTCAGAGCGTCTCTTTCTGTGACTACTATATGCAATCGCCTATTGATGTTTTTGCTTCCAGGCTTGGAATAGACTCCAGCATGAATGAGGTTCACTGGAATAGCCAGTGCACAACCAAATGGCACAAAGATGAACTCACTTTGCTTTTCTCCCTTTCGCATTATTCTCAGCAACATGCCATCAGTGCTGAGGGGTACATGCAGATGGAAAGTACCCTTTCGTTTCGAACTATAATTAAGAGCGTACTTTTTGTCCGAGGATACCGTTATTGGTGTATTTTGGTATCATCTTTATATAATACTCCCTCTAAATTTGTGTTTCTTGCTGACGCATCTTATCCAACACGTAGATTTGCTGCAGTCCTATTCACGTTTCTAGCGAGAGCCCCACTATGGGTCGCGTATCTCTTTCTTTTCCCTTTCGATGGGATGGAGAAAGCAACTTGTCAAGCAATGGAATAAGGGTATTACTGTAACATCACGATAGAAGGTAAAATAAAGTGATACTATTTACATGGTGTTTACAACGTATTGGATTCTTCGTGTTGCAAGTTATGCTGTGGTATCAGGCTGCCTCTAATACTACTAGCAATTACTTTGTAGATAGTAGGTTTGTTGGAGTATGTACAAAGATATTCTATATTCAGTTATATATCTGGGGGAAACCGTTGGCTATGTGCAAAATGTGCAAAAAAGGCTGTTGTGGAGAGGAAAATGTTTACTCTTCATCAGAGGAAGCAGTTCCATCCTTGTCTTTTCCGGCATAGTAATCCCAAACCAAGCCAAGCTTTTCCAACTTCTCTATACGCGAAGCATCGAGGGTGGACTGTTGACCGGCCATGAACTTGCGATATTGTCTTCGTTGGCGCTTGATCCACGTAGAAAGCTTGGAGCTTCCGTTGTACGTGCATGGGACGAAGCAGTGCCCTTGGATCATTTTGAAGTCCTTCAATTCCTTGAACTTGTCATTCCAAGCGGCAAGGTGTGAGTTCCAAACGAAACCAATTTGGTCCAGTTGGTGGATACGGTCAAGGGTAAGATTGGAGTGCTCGCCCATAGATCGCAACTTGAATTGATGGCGTTGACGCTTCACCCATTGGAACAACGTAGTGTTGCTCTTGTAGGGGACATTGAAGTGGCCTTCGCGTTGGTAGAATTCAACGAGTTCTTGAAAGCGATCCATCCATCTCTCGTTTTGAAAGGCGTGGTATCCGATACCATTGGTAGAGGATGTCTCAGATTCGGACGAACCAGAGTTGCGACGTTCGACCTTGGTTGACTTCTTGGCTGGAGCTTGCACGGCAAGAGGGCCCAAGAGAGCAATGTATTCATCGCAGTATTGCTTGATGCTCTCAGGAAGGGATGGTGCCTTAAGGTCGGAGAGGGAGACCTGCTTTGGATGAATAGGTCTTGGTTCTAGCTCGGAAGATGTCTTTGGAAGAGAGCTCATGCTCTTAGGATGAAGAGGAAGCGGATCGATCATCATTTCTGGTGCTGATGAAAGAAGATCGGTGATACACTCATCCTGCAAACTGTTGTTGAATTGTGGAAATGTGTTCATCGATAGAAGAGGTCCTTGGTGAGAAATAGAGATCATTTCAAGATTGATGTCCTGGTTCAGAGGATTTTAAAATTGTGAGACTGTTTGATGAGCGATGGGGGATTGGGCGGATGTTGTTGAGGTGGTGTAGCAAACTCCCCTCGGACAAACCCGTATCCTTCAACTCAAGTGCCGGAGAAACTTGAAATTCTTTGTGGCAGAACAGAATTTTTTAAAATGAGCTTACTTATAGAAGTTTTTGCTTGAGTGTCACTGTTGTAGGATTGGTACTATTTTTACCTACGGTATCAGGTACTGATTTCAGTTTGCCACCTCAATGCACCTCAACGTACTTAGTCGTCAGCATTGCGAAACACCATTTCTCCTTTGACGGAGAAAAACAAAACCGAAAAGCGCGTAGAAAGGTCACTCACAGTTCCAGTCAGTCATACCAGTACTGTACTGTAGATCGATTTTCCTTCGTTTGTCCACACACAAACAAACGTGGCTATTTGGACTGACACAAAGGTAGAAATTGTTTGGTGAAAAAGCATGAGCGCTTCGCACCCACATTTCAATTAATGAACATGGGGGCTATTCTGATGCGACCAGTCAACAATTCATTGATTTTAAGGAAGAAACGAGGAGCGGTTTTCAGCCGTTTCGGGCAAAGAATCAATTAGGCGACATAGATTACGAGGGAATGAATCACTTCAGGGCTTTTAACAATTGCTAGAGTCTCCCCGCTCACTCGAACTTTGGGTACTATGTACTCGACAACACAAAAGTCTTCAGGTTCCACAAGTGCGTACTACCGGTATGGGTATGAGGAATCAACTACATTCTCCAACTACATTCTCCAACTACTGTACATTCTCTAACCCAAATTTCAGATCCCATCTAGAGAATCATATGTGCAACGTTCAAGTGCAACTGAACTTCAAGCTTCTTCTCCAACTCAAAGGTAAGGGCGTAGAATGTAGAGAGACAACGTGCAATTGAAGTTCAACTCTATTCTACAACGCAAAGGTAAGGGCGTACGTGTACTTTTTAGAGAGACCAGGTTCTATTTGAAGTTCAAGTTAATTCTCCAACTGAAATGTCGATGTAGAGTGAAGCATGAATCGGAATCCAACACTTGAAGCATCCGCATCAACTTGAAGGAGCCACCACTCAATTCTCCCTGTTACCAAGAGCATTTGATGTTCATTTTCTCCGACTGACAGGCGTAGGATGTAACTGCACCATGCAACACTTGAAGGGGCCGCTACACTGTCGTCATTGTGAACAAACGCGATTGAAGTTCATGTTTTACCGACAGAGCGGCGTACCTTTTACTGCACCACATGACAGCCGCCTCTACCAACATTTGCAGTTTCCGCAAACAGATCCATCCATTGGGGCCTACATCATCTCCCCCATGCATTGCCAAGCTCATTGGAAGTACTTGTTTTTCCAAATCACAATGGTTTTTTGTACTCCTTTCGCAGAAGCTACAGTAAATAGCCGAGGCCAACAAGTCCTTCGCATGTTTTTGTGAGAGCCCTTTTTCTTTTTGTGAGAGCATTGCTCAAAAAGGTTTGTTTGGCCGCTAGCACCAGCAGAGAAAGCGTCAAGTTTCTTGACATCATTCAGGGCACTTATAGGATTCTGGCGATCTTCCGACTCGAAATGCACTATCATACGACCGTCGGAATATATTCTGTTTGCATCTCCTCCAAGAACGCCATGACATGACACAACATGTCGTCTGCACCTTTTCAGTCTATGATTGATCCAATGATTGAAGGAGCCTTTGGTACAAATGCACCATAGTGACATCTCTCCAGTCTTAGCCTTGTTGCGATCCCGAGTGCAAATAAGCATGGATGAAAATGGAATGATTAATTCGATCGCTTCATTCATTCATTCATTCACTTGCTGGAACCCGATCTCACCAGAAGCACCGAATTGTCGACTGTTCGACACTGTACCAGTCATGTCAATCACAGCAGCCGGCGCAGTTCCTTTTGGTGAGTGAAGAATGGGAGCATCGTTCGACGAAGTATCCTCTCCTCCTTCATCATTGTCATCAGCATGACTAATGGTGCTATCATTGTCGGTTGTCGTGTTGTCAAGTCTTGGAGTCGCATCCGTTGGCTTTTCACTACAATCATTCCCATCATTTTCATGTTCATCCGAAACTTGACTTTCTTCTTCTATGACCACATCCAAGGACCCGCGACCAACGGCCGAGAATCTGGGTTTTGCCTTCTTGTCGTGGGGTCCCTTATTGTCACCAGTCGCTGATGATTTTGTCCGTTCTGGAAATACGGCCGCCGAGAAGGACTTGCATTCCACTACCGAGCAGCAAATGGCTTTGACCATGGGCATATCCGGACGAGCCTTGCGTACTCGGACATAGTGTGGTCGATTATAAATGAACATGTTGAAAAAGCCTTGGAGTGGCAGCGTCATGGCGGTAATGACGAGTAACCAATAAATTTTGGCATCGTCGTATTGGTAGGAGAATGTCTCAATCAAACGGGTGGACAAGGCGGGAGTGTAGCACACCAAGAAGGAACCAACGTACATGGATGCTTGGAGGGCCACTTCTTGCAATCGACCCTCGTACATTTCGCTTCGTACTTGAATCTTTCGTGCCGCAATGGCTTCTTTTGCCGTCAAGGATCCTTGGGGCTGTTGTGAGGACGCCGACGTTGTATATGACGACTCCTCCTGTTTCTGCTTTTGTTGCTGCTCCTGCAAGGAATATACCTTTTCCAGACTATTGAAAATGGTTCGTGTGTGACGGTAGACGACCAAATTATTGACGACAATGGCGACAAAGAAAAAGGAGACTGGAATTCCGGCAAAGACAATGGCAATTTTCTGACTGACGCAGTCTCCCGTTAGATGGCATCCATCTGGCCAATTGTTGACCCAGCATCCCATTCCAACGTCTAATATACAATGAGCAATGAAAGTGAATGGATGAGTGATTCCATGAATACACGTCGATAGACTTCAATGCAATGCAATGAAATGCAATGCAATACAATACAATGATCCAATACAAAATGATAATAATAGTACTCACCAACAGGACCATAGAATTGATAGCCTGCCCCCACACTGGCCGTAATTAGAAAAAAGCTCAAATTCAAGAAATGCATCGGTCTTTCGTATCGTTGACTGAATGTCTGTCGTTTAATGTTGAATTTGATGGCGAGTAGATAATAAAAACTGAGGATGCAATTGTAGCCAATGGCTCCAAAACTAAATTGGGTAAAGAACCCCAATGTATTGCAAGACGTGTGGTTTCCAAAACTCCATATTCTAGTCTCGGATGGCATGAGAAAGGGATAAAGTCCAAAAGTCAAGGAGGCAATGACATCCGAGATACTTAGTGCGAGCATGGTTCGATGATAGGGTTTGGACAATTGTCGTTTGTCTCGCAGGACCTTGTACACAATGGAAGCACTCCCCAATGCGGATAACATGGCTGATATCAGCAAGAGTATCGATAAGGCTCGTTCTTGATTGGGGGACAAGGAAGAAGGAGTGAGGGGAAGATCTTCCTGAGATGATTCATTGCCATTGCCATTACTATTGTTAGCCTTTTGGAATGGTAGATCATCATCATCGTCAAAGAAATCGTCCACCAACATGAAATCGTCCCATAGAACATTATTATTGTTGTTATCTGTCATGATGTATTTTAAAAGTATTAATAATTGATAGGCTAAATGGGAAGTATATATACAGTAGTAGTATCTGTATGCTGTATACTTCCCTTCCCAGAAAGTGGAAGAGAAGCCTTCAGTGAAACCAAAATACCGGTATATTGCTGTACCGGTACGGTGTGTTATTGTCGTTGTATGCTCTTCTTCAAAACAATAATATAGTACTGCACGTGTCCTTCAATATTTCCGATCGTAGATGCGAGGTACTGGAACAGTCGCAAATTATACAGTTTCTGTTTAGGAACGTTATGATCATGCATGACGTGCGTGCGTGGAGTGCAATGGTACAGTACAGTAGCTCCTGTTCTCCAGTACTCCTTTGATTCAGTTGGGTCATTTTGGTCATTCCCGATCGTGAAGAAAGTCGAAGAGAAGACGAGGTTTTCAGAGGTTCAGCTATGAATATAATAAGGTTCCTCTTGACTCTTGCTGAATCAATCTTGTATCTACATCTATACCGTATCCATACTGCAGCTAGCTATTGATTGATTGATTAATTGATTGATTGATTGATTGATTGATACCGGTAGATTGAAACCACATTGAAACCACATTGAAACTCACAAGCAACAGCATGACGTTACTTCATCACAGCCGTACAAGCTTAGCCTGTCTATTATTCCTTGCAGTGCTCATCGCCGTTCAAATCCAAACAGGAGTGGCCGAATACAGTGAAGCCGTCCAGTTCGACAGCAAAGAATTAATATTCTTTGCGGGTCCTCATCAAGCCGACAACAGTGGAGTCTCCGACTTCTTTCATCATTGGATTGCCAGTGGATGGAGAAAGGGACATCCTAATTTGTTGGCTTTGAGGTAAGCTTGTCTACTACTGTTGTTATTGACCGCACATGACAATCCTATTACTATTACTATTACTATTACACCACTAGCAATATGATTGCAAGAGAAGAATAATCACACCTCACATGCGCACATCATTTATCCTTCCTCTCTCCTCTCGTTTCAGATACTGGAGATGGCCCACCCCAGAAGACGATTACTATGGCGCCGAAGTCTTTGGAGAACTCATGAAGCAACACAACAATGCGACTCTCAACAAGGACATCATCGTGTCGATTCAAAACTTTTGGGCCGAAGCGGAAAATGGTGTGGTGATTGGTTCCGAACTCTTTGATCAAGTGGGACACAATGCTCGTTACGACGCCTTGACGCCCATGAACAAAATTGTATCCACGCTGCAACAGGACGATGAGAATGTCACGGTCATTCTCAATTATAGAACCCCCAGGATTGAACAATGGATGTCCATTTGGAACGCCAACGATCCCAATTCG
Organism: Cylindrotheca closterium; assembly: GCA_933822405.4. NCBI lineage: Eukaryota > Bacillariophyta > Bacillariophyceae > Bacillariales > Bacillariaceae > Cylindrotheca > Cylindrotheca closterium. The sequence continues at coordinate 40,303 of CAKOGP040000591.1, read as the reverse complement.
ACGTATACGGAATTCATGTGCAAATCCTATCACAATCCCGAGGATCCCGATTTGAAAAAGGTGCGCATCAGCCAACTGAGTGCCTCGATGAACGGTCTCAATGCGGCCTACGAGTTTTTGAGACGGGGATGGAATGTCAAGCTCATTGATTTGGAGGGAGTCCATCAAACCGATCGGGATGTCACCCACGTCATTGGATGTGACATCCTCAAGGGAGAATGTGAGGATGGATACATTGCAAGGCATGACAAATTTCGTACTCCGGACGAAGAAGTGCCAGACATTGGCAACGACGTCGGCGAGGACGAAGCCCGCAAGGTGGAAGAACTCTTTCGATTCCGGGATTGTGGATACGAAGAACTCATGAAGCCATTTTTGGAGAGCGGACAAATGGAAGTCATGTACAAATATTCCATTTGGGCGGACTGCGAACCGGGACGGTCGGAAATTTACAAGAATCTGGCCAATGCCGATGAAACGGTCTACACGGCTCTCTTGAGTCAAGTGGATTGCAATTCCGTGGGAATTGAGGTTCACGATGGTATCATTACCATGGACGAAGCTTTGACCATGACTGGAAATATCAACCATAATGAGAGAAAGGGAGGAATGCTAGAAGGGCTATTCAACAACATTGTGGTGCCATTGGTATTCATGGGGGCCATTGCCTATGCGGCCTTTTACCTCTACAAGAAGCGTCAAAATAGAGCGCTCAACAGCAGAGCCGTTGCTGGGAGGAGATCGGATCTACAAGCAGCGGCCGGTAGTATCCAACAGACTGCCATGTCTCGTCAGATGACATAGAACATGGGGTATCAGGTATCAGTGATATAATGGTGAGGGCGGTGCCCAGTACTACTACCTATATACAAACAGTAGTAGGAAGAACTTAGTGTTAGACATCATATATGGTTAATAGTATATATAATGATGTAATACGTGATGGGTCTAACATTTGGTTCATGGTGCGATAAGAGGCAACAGGTTCTTTCTCACGTTCAACGTCCTGGCCAAAATGAATATTATTGCACGTTATTCATCTTCGTTTCGCTTCCATGATGATTGCTTGATTCGATTGATTCATTCGATTCGTCTACGCAAAATATGTACGTGTACGCAGTACTGTACATGAATTTTCAAGAGGCGTCAATAAAATACAGTGTCAATATAAATACCGGTACACTATATATTGAAGCTGGAACATTTTCGAAGCCAGCGTTGAACAACAATAACATCATAAAAATATTCTGTCAAAACCCAAGAACAGGCAAAGCATCACCCAACCAAACAAAAAATGCTGAGACGAAGAACCAGTGGATTGATTGATGACGACAATGACTCGAACAGCAGTAATAGCGCTGATATAGACGAGAACATTCAAGCATCTCATCCACCAGATGATGATTCTTCTTTCAAAGAAGGAGGCATCCTCAAACTTCCTCTCTTTGCACAATTTTCACAACAACGACGGCAAGATCGTCAGCTGTTGGATATCAACAAGATCTTGCGTCACTTGGTGCAAGGTAAACTTTGGTGGGCCAAATGTTTTAGTATCTTTGTGGCTGCCACTTTGACGTATACCTACAAGAATGCTACTGCTGCTACTACTAGTACTACTACTCCTACTAATACGACCAATGTTCAGATTGCCATCATGACGGTCATCACGCTAGTGGCAGCATCCCCATTGTCATCCACGCAAGTCATTCCAGTGGCAATTGGAGCCTTTGTCGGTGGACAAAATATCATTGGATCCACTGGGCCGTTCTTTCAAGAGAATAATACACAAATACGTCCAATCAACTACGCCTGGCTCCTATTGTTAAGTATTGTCGTTGGCTTGTGTTTTGTGGTATTTGTGGAACGAAAGATTTTGGATGGTTACGCAGGACGCTTGGGAACGACCACATTTCTCGGTATGAATATAGTCATGGTTTCCATTTATGGTCCACTGGGTGTTGTGGATTGGGACCGCTATTACTATGGGTTCAGTCACATCATCCACGTGGCAGAAGAGGATTCTACCTTGGACTGGGCGGAAGCTTGGTCTTGGACTGAAGAGGTCGAACTAGCAATTGGATATGTCTGGGCCGTGATATGGCTTGGATGGATCTCGGGAGTCACTCGCATTCTCCATCAAGAATACATGCAGAAGTGGGACAGCAGTCATGAAGTCAATGTTGGTGTTCCATTAGCATCACCATCACCATCATCATCACCACGTCCCGTACCACTGAATAATGTGACGGTACCAGTATTATGGGCGTTGCTAAGTATGTTGATCATCAATGCCACCGAGTACAAACATGCCAGTGGTTTGTACAATGGATTTGCGGTCGGAAGCTACGTTGGAATGGCGTCGTTGCAAAAGATTTCCTCCATTTCGAGATTCGCCTTTGTATCCCTGCTTGCGTCACTTTGGGGATTGGCGCTGACTCCAGTGTTTGTCGGATTTGCGGGCAAGTCAGGGTTTACCGCCATGCTGGGTCATGCTACCTACGCCATGATGGATACGGCGGTGGAAGGACTCCGAGGATACCAATCGGCCCAACAGCTATTTGAAGGGGCCATCGAAGAAGCAGAGGAAAACACTGCACAGAGACTTCAGCGCCAAGAATCAGTGGGTTTGACAGCAGAAGACAATAAGGATTCAGATCAAGAAGAAGATGATGCACAAGGCGATGACGATCCATTGTTTCTAAATCCCGACCTAAACATCAGTCGAAAATACATCAAACCCAAAGAACCATTTCTCACCAAACAACAACGCCGCCAGCAGCAAAGATTGAAGCATCTCCAACAGCAGCAGGGTAAAACTGAAAGTAGGATGAATAATGAGACCTCCCATAATGGTAATGGTCCGAAACTCCATCACCGAGCATGGACTACAGCACCGGGAGAGGAACCGTGGCAGCACCCGATGGAAGACCCAGATCAACCAAATAACAACACGGGCCAACACAATGTAGTATAGATTTAGCTATATAAACCTATATTATTTGAACGAGTAACATTATTTTATTTTTAAAAATTATATGTGCTATCCTTTTATATTTGTCATTTTTTATTCTTGTTTGTGTTAGCATGCAAAATCACCATTGTATCCAAGCGCCCTCAATTGTTTTCTCGCAATTTGACTTGGTGAAAAGTCCTTGGCAATTCTTAGACCTTCTTCTTGGCATTGTCGCCGCAGTGCAGGACTTATCATGGCCTTGACGGCTTGGTCAAAGGACCAATACTTTTCTTTGTTGGGGTCATTGTTTTCATCCCAATGTTCTCGATCGACAAAGGCACAGGTATAATTGTATTTCTCCATGAAATCTTCGACGACTTCTTCGTACACTTCTAATAGCACCGGTACTCCACTTCGCATTTGACTGACAGCCCGTTGAACATTACCATATTTCAGTTTGGGGACATTTTGTCGTTTGACGGGAATTACGAGGACGTCAAAGGTCCAAAACAGTTCGTAATACAGTCGTCCATGTCCCAAATGTTCCGTATTGTTGAGAATCGTCATGAATTGTTCCTCGAGTTCGGAATTGTTGGTAGGGTTCAAGTACTTCCAATGCCAATCCCCTATCAAATAGTTTTCATCGATGCATTGGTAGTCAACGTCCATTCTAGGTTCCGTCATGTTGGGACAAGGCCAATGGTCGTTGGTCCAGACAGTGGCCAGTTTCAAGGGAGCATTGCTCGTCACGTCCGCTTCTGATACCGTGGGTAATTCAAAGACAGGTTCTTCGGACATCATGTCATCAGGATAGCTATTGTACCAGTGTTCCACCACATGATACTTTCGATAGGGAAAGACATCGGTGGCATGATAGGCATTTTGGGTAATTAGCTCGATATTCGATGGCACGTGTCTCTTTTTGCAATCGTAATCGTCGACCACGTCCACAAATTGTTTTCCAAACCGAGGATGAGGATCATCAAAGACCCATTTGATACCTACCGAAGCATTGTATACTTGACAACTGTCTTCACCATCCACAATGCCTCCAAGGCCCACGCGTTCTGTCATTCTTCCACCCTTGGTCAGCGGATGGAGATGAAGCTCGACATTGGGAGCGCATCGATCGGCCCAACCTTTGAGGTCTCGGCAACGGATTTGATACGAGCCCCATTTCCATCTCGTATGATAGGTTGTGCACAGAATATGATACTTATTTGCTGTCGAAAGCTCCAATGACGACGAGGTTTCGTTGGTGGAAGCAGCAGAGGGGTAATTCGTTTTGCACTCGTTTTGAGTCTTTCTGGCAAATAAATGTGGCGCCCCAAAGGTGACGTCAACGTCCAGCTTGGAATGCAGATAAGCTGTGATACCAATGACAGAAACAGCAGCGTAAGCAATTGGAAAGAACAACAGCTTACCACTCCATCTCACAACCATCCTCTTCCGCTATCCGAACACTCAAGCATGATTTTGATTCGATTCGATTCGATTCATTCATTCGTTCATCGAGAATTAACTGGAGAGGAGATGGGGAGAAGGAATGACGCATGCCATTTTCAATTTGGCGGGAAACAGGCAGGCTCGCTCTTGTGTTCCAATGTCGCCCACCATTTGTCCGTTGATCGCACCTCCAATGCATGATCGTCGGCCAATCTTATTGCGCGTGTTTTGGCGAGTTTTCAGAGAATAATGCAACATCAGATCAGATCGCAGGCAGTTGAAGAAGAATGAGATTCATTCATTCAGCTTCATGTTTAGTCCATGAAAAAGACAATCATGACCATGGAATCAACGCCTTCCAAAGTCGCTACCGGTAGCTCATCTACTTCGATCCTATGTGAAATCATTGGAGCGCAGAATCTTACTGTTCCAACAGCGCCAAAGGAAGCTTTGCACACCTTTTGCACGGTTCAATTCAATCGAAAATTGGTTCATACGACAAGGCCTGAAGCTGGAAGAAATCCGATATGGACCGTGACTTCCAAATCTCTATTTCTATTACCAGAGTCCAAGGTGGAAACCCTGTCCAATCCGCTACTGATTGAAGTCTATGCTGTCCGAAACTTTGCACCCAACAACAGTGCCAGCAGTTTCTTTGCCGATCGCACCGATCGAATCTTCCTGGGAAGCGTCGAGATTTCCAGAACTTCAATCTTATCGCAATGCAATGGCCAACGAATCGAACTAAAGATACAAAAGAATCGAAAAGACAACGTCGGTACTCTGGCAGTCCGATTTCGAATATCACAAGAATCCGATCAACAAATTCTAAACCTGCTGAAGAGTTCCAAAGATGGCAGTCAACTCAAGAAAGAATTTCTCGATCAAATCTTGCATGGCCAAGAAAAAGAACAACGGTCTCCCTCCAACAATGAGAAATCAAAATCAAAGCTGCTGCCCATTGCCAATCTAGTGACGGAGAAATCCGATTCCTCCTTGGCCCAAAACAATTTCTTTAGTTTGGTCAACAACATGTTCACGGCATCCACAGTGTACGACACCAAGTCCTATCGTGAGTTGCGTCGGATCAAACCATATCCTAATCCGAAATCCCCAAACGAGACCGAATTTCTGTCGGCAACCGATATCAAGAAACAAACCTATGGGCCATCGCATTCGTGGGTGGAAGCGGGCAGTGGAAAGCTGGGTCGACTCTATGTGGAGGTCCTTGCCTGCCATGATTTGCCAAACATGGACATGGGTGAAGCCGTAGGAGATTATACCGATCCATTTGTTTGTTTGGTATACGAAGATACAGTGGCCACGACGGATGTGATTGACGATGAGTTGAGTCCGCATTGGGTAAGAACAAGTCGAGTCCTTGGCGAATTGTAGTTTGCTTTGCTTTGCTTTGCTTCGCATTTCTTGCTTGCGATGCTGATGAATGGCCATGACTCATCATTTCATTCTTTGCATTCGATATTACCACTACCTTTACAGCTCCCTTGGACACAGCGTGCTTTTTCCTTTGGCACGATGCATCCAGCTAGTATTTTGTATTTAGGAGTCTTTGATTTTGATGTAGGAAGCGACCATGACCCAATTGGGCGAGTGGCAGTCAATCTATCCAACTTGCAGCATAATACGGAATACACTTTGGAATATGCTCTCTACAAAAGTTCCAATGTCACGGATCGCACTGCCAATGGATCCATTACCCTTCGATTGCGAATGGAGTGCTACGACGAAAAGGCTGCTCTAATGGAAGTCTTGGCTCCTCGACCGAGGATCAATATCAATGTTCGCATGCAAAAGACATTTCGAGTCGTCCGATATACGTGTTTTGGAGAATACGACAACGAAGAAAGCTTTGATTTGACCGTAACTCGATCCTACATCAATGAAATTCTTTGCTACAAACGAAAGCTTTATTATGCGATTCGGGATTCCTTCTTTTCGCTTGTCTTTTGGCGGGGTCAAGTGGATATTGCTGGCGATGGAACAACCAAGGTTCCGCTATATTCCTTTCTTTTCTTTGTGGGTGCCTGTCACCTGATTGAAAATCCTCATTTGGTCGTTCCATTTACATTGCTCTCGATATCATTCATTATGATGGCGAGTCACACACAGCGAATACAACACCCTTCTCCTTGGAAACGGTGTCAGTCGATATGGCACTTTGTTGACATCCTTCTAGGAGACTTGACAAAATCTCCGGCAAATGCTGCTGACCCAAAGTCAAATTTAGCGTCGGGCGTCAGTGTCAAGGCATTCGAACGACACCAGGAAGCGGAAGCCTACGAAAAGTCACTACAAGACCGGGTGGAGTTGGATGTGCTTCGAGAACAAAAGCGATTTGAGCTGCAGCAAGAACTCGAGAACTATGGGAACGAGAATATTTCGACGGCCGTGAATAATGCTGGAATGCTCCTTCCTCCTGATTTGCAAGCTCGGCTAACAAGATGGCAGGGTATCATTGGAAGAATATGCACATGGATTCGGTGCATCCGTATAGTTACATTATGGGAAGAGAGTATACTGTCATTTTGGATTACAGCGGCCTTCTTTGTCTCAGGAGTTGTTTCCATGATCCTACCTTGGAAATTCATTTTGTTATGGTCCGCGCGGATCACGGTGTGGGGATTCTTTGGGCCGCACATGAAGGTAATCGACACTTTCTTCCAGCTGGAAGAAGAAAGTCAAAAGGTTCTTATCCGAAATATTGATAGATTGTTCCAAGAGGCCCGCCTTCGTCGAGAAGAAGCTGTCAAGGTCCAGGCAATCAAGGTGCTTGCTTTTGGAAAGTATAGCGTTCTGGTCCCATCCTACAATGTTGCCCGACACTTTGATCAACCGTTGGCACCGTCCTTTGCCAAACAAAGTCCCGAAAGCCACAGCCTTCATGTGGCTCAAATGATTCCTGGTCAGCAGTTATATGGCACCATGATTCCTAGGCCAGAAACTGAAGCCGCTCTGTATTCGGAAGCGGAGCAACGGATATTAAAGCATCGTGAAGCCAGCAGCTTGATTCCAAATACGCCGTCTTCTGATATTACTCCCACCACAGAACCAGATAGTAGCGAAGATGGGACCAATGCTCAAGAAAGAGGAGCTAGTCGAAGACCTACACTTTTACACCAGGAGGCAATCGAAGTTGTTGCAGTAGTTTCAGATGGTGAAGACGAGGCACTTGCAACGATCTCTAATGAAGAGGACAACTTATCTGCTGCAGCTCTACGTATTCGAACAGTGGAAACGAATGTGACGAGCTTTGCGAGCAGTAGCTATTATGACTCGAGTAGTTATGATAATTCAACGGGGAGTAGTGAAGACGAGGACGATCAAAACGACGACCGCAAAGGGATAGAGATTGTTCCGAAAGCATCGACCTACGCCGAAGACGAAGGGCTCGAAATAGTTGCTACTGGTCGATTGCAGAGTATGGAACCAGACGAATTGCTTCTTCTTCGATCCAAGTCGTTGGATTCTATCATTTTCCATCGACGAGAATCTCAGGATATCGCTCGTGATGGTTCAGAGGAAGGAGAAGGCCTTGATGCTAGCGAGATGAGGCGTGTATCTTCAGAGGTTGGTTATAGTACTTCCGCTTCTATTTCTGCTTCCAAAAGAAGACGTCCAACACTTACGGTTGAAGTAGATGAAAACCCGCTACAATAAAATGGCTAGACTACAAAAATATATCGCGACGCATTGAGTGAGGCTCTACGAATTGTTATAGGCTTGTGAAAACGACACGAAACGAAACGAAACTTCACTTGTCTACGTCGTGCAGGAATGTGCAGTATCTCCTTAGCTTCTCCGAAGGAGTTCATACAGTATGTCTTTTACCTTCGTCAAAATTTAAAATGGGGACAGAAACCTGTTTTCACGTCTTCGTCTTCTTTTCGCTTTCGTAGGAAGTTGAATAATTAGCCAGAGAATCTTTTTTTTAAGATTCTCTGGCGAGATTGAAGATGGCGTTTGTCCATAAGCTAGCCATGCTCGCGGTATTCATTCCGACAGGCGCGGCTGGGGCGGGAATGAGTGCGTTTCTAATTTTACTCCTCATATATACCGGTATACTCATCACACCGACTGCACACAACCTTTTTTAAACAACAAAAAGACGATAAGCAACATCCCTCCTCGATTGAAAGAAGCATAGGCACAGAAAAAAAAAGCCATCCGTTGATTGCAATTCATGGAATAAAATGGCTTCTCATCTCTACTTTGGAAACGAAGGAGAAACCATTCCAGAAGATGTGAAAGAATTAGAGGTTCATCCTCTCGTTCGACAGATTCCAAATGAAGCTTGCGGCATGTTTGAAAAACTCACACGCGTCAATTTCAATGGTTCCGCTCTATCAACAATTGGAGAGTTAGCTTTCTATGAATGTAAAAGTCTGCTGGAAATCGAAATTCTTCCAACTGTGACGATTATTGGAGAATCGGCCTTTAGTGGTTGCCAGTCATTGACGAAAGTTCGTTTTCATGAAGATGGTTTATTGACTACCATTGGAAAGTCTGCCTTTTACGAGTGCTCGTCTTTGACAGAAGTCAGCATTCCCTCCAGTGTGGAGAGAATTGGAGGGCATGTCTTTTGTGAGTGCGAATCATTGACCAACGTTTCTTTTCATAAAGATGGTTTATTGGCTACCATTGGAGGGTTTGCTTTTGCCGATTGTTTGTCACTGGCCGAAGTCAGCATTCCCTCCCGTGTGGAGATAATTGGAGAGTACGCCTTTAGTGGTTGCCAGTCATTGACGAAAGTTTCGTTTCAGAAAGATGGTTTATTGGCTACCATTGGAGATTCAGCCTTTTACAATTGCTCGTCCTTGCAGGAAGTGAATTTCGCGGAAGGAAATTTGAAGTTCATTGGAGAAACTGCCTTCAAGGAATGTGTCAACTTGCGAACAATCAACATTCCTTCCACTGTTAAGTACATTGATTCATATACATTCAGTGACTGCAATTCTTTGCTGGTACTGAAGTTTCAGAATGGTCTCGAATACTTGGGACACGGTGTTTTTAGCAGCTGCAAGAATTTGCAAGCCGTTGCACTACCAGACTCATTAGAAGAGATTGGTGACTCTGCTTTTGAGCATTGTTTGAGTTTGCTATCCGTGGAATTGGGGGATAGGCCTAGAACTGTGACGATTGCTGATGGGGCCTTTACGGAATGCAAGAGTTTAGTAAACATTTGTCTTCCTCCCTCCGCATCGTCAACGACCACAACAAGTACAGGAGCAATTGGCTACACCAGCTTTGATGGCTGCACAATGCTGGAAGATCAGTATGGCTGGGACACGAACATCCCTCCTGCTCTGATGAGTCGTTTTGAGAACTTTCCCATACACAAGAAGTGTTACCACGCCTCTGTTACAACAACAGATGAGCTGGCTCAGGAGATTGAGTCATCAATGCATTCAAACCAAGAAGGCAGCAACCATTTGGTCGACCCTTTTGGTTTGACACCCTTTCACGTTCTGTTGTCGGCTGCAACCTGCAGACTGGATCTTTTGCAGGTCCTACTAGATGCGTATCCACCGCATGCCCTTGGATGGAGAGACGTGAAGGGAAAGACTGCCGTTGAATACTTGACACAACGAAGCTTTCATCTGGATGAAGATTCACGAAACATGCTTCGAATGGCTATTCAAGGATGGATGGTGGGTAGTATGTCGAGTTGGAATGGATTGGAAGCTTGGAAATCGGACATGTCCAATAGAGCGAATGCGATTGTGGCTGAGGACGACGTGGAACATCGGCAATTTTTGCTTCGAGAGGCAGCGATGGCTCTGTCGAGGTACGAACAGATGGAAGCCACAACGCTGTTGGAGCTGTCTTTGTGGAAATCGGAGATGAAATTTGCTGCTTTTGCTTCGGCAGACGATACAGAAAGAACGACAGTCAACATAAATGACCGAGAAGCACACCGGATCCGTAGTGGTGCTTCAGTCGTCGTGCCGAATGTGATTGCATTCTGTTATGAAGCTAATCTGATATAAGCGACTATCTAGGCTATGATCCATGTAGTATTGTATGTCACGAGGGTATAAAATCTAGCTACTATGCAAGGTCGTGGCTCTTGGCTATTATATTGACGCAGCAGCACCCCGCAATTATATCCTCATAATGGCAGCACTGCAGGCACCCCTGAGCTCAAAAGTCTGGGAGCTGCCGGCTGGCGTGTTCTTTTGCCATAAAAATTAAACAGCATTTTCGATTGGTAATAAGTAAAAACTTACCATGCACAGAAACGCGAATGGTTCAGCAACCGAAAAACATGAGAGAGGCTCGCACGCAGGCTTTTCTGCTTTTAAAATTTTCATGGGCAGGTATAAGTCTACGTGCACAAACGGGACAACAAGAATCTTTCTGATCGCGTTTTGGAGTTTTCGAGTTTCTCTCAACATAAAACACCCGGAACACAAATCATAAAATCATTTTCAGAAACAACAAAGAAGTCGCCATCATGCATTTTTCATCATCTGCCATTGGCATTGCCACTGCCGTTGCTCTCGTCTCCACAAATGTGGTGGAGGGGTGCCCCTTTGCCTCATCAGGATCGCAGTACGTGCCGAAGAACCACCCAATTGTACCCAAGTTTCACAGACGAGTACAGGCCGAGGACAATGATGTCGACTTTGGTAGTATGTTTGGACCGGACGGGAGATTGGTGGGATCTCCCAGTTTGGACAACGGCGCATTTGATGCTCCAGGTTTGCTCACTCCCATGAGAGAAGATGGCTCTACCATTGCGGATATCGTTGCTGGCTTGTCAGCTGCTGGTGGAAATGGTGATATGTGTCTAATCCGATTCCAACAACTTCCTCCGCCCGCAGCAGGGAACTTTTCCTTTGACCAGAATGCTGCCGATCTTTTGGCCTTCAAGGTCTATGGAGACATGATGGTCGATAGATTTTACCAATTGAGTGGACCAGATGTCAACGAAGGCGGGATTATCTTCTCCTTCTGCACTTCTGGGTCTGGTGGAGTTGAATCCTTGTGTAATGCTGGCATTGAGCCCGAGCGCTTGTGTGACGAGCGCCTCATGAAGAACTCTGTTCGCTGGCCACAGGCTATCACTGGGTTCAAACTCACCAACATGACACGTAAGTCTGATGAAACATGATGTATGAACAATAGATGTATATGCACATCAATATTTTTCTCAAATTTGTGTGCGGTTTCCGTTTGCATAAAACTATGGAACAGTTGAAGCAGTCAAAGCGGCCATCGCAACTTGGCGGACAACAGACGGTGGCCACCTACCTTCCATAGTTTGGTCCTTTAATGGTGGAAGTCCAGATCTTGGAGGCTCGCAAATCGGGATCTGGGGCAACATTGGGGGTCTCAATTCCAAGGCTGTTTTTCCTTTGACTCTGAGTCTCAAACATGGGCTGCGCCATACGATGCCTGCAATCCAGCTATTGAGTGCAAAGGCTGCTTTGACGAATGCACGGCTCCAGCAACACCAACACCAACAATGGCTCCGGTGGCACCAACCGTCGCTCCTGTCACTGCGACGACATCTCCTCCAGCCGATAGCGGTGTAGGTACATCGGCGTTGACTGTGACTGCTATCTCGGTAGTGATGATGGTGGCCGCCTTTGCCTTTTAAGAAATCAAACGAATGCTCTAGTCTAAGGTAGTTTTTGTCGTTGGTTGGTTGGTTGGTTGGTTTCCATGGGTTGTGACACCGTGACACTAGAGATAATTGCTGTTATAGAATGTTTTGTTCTGCAACAAAGCGAATTGAATATGTCTACATGTACAGTTCACAATCCTAGGGTTCACTATAGTCCAATACAGCATGCAGACTTGCAGTACATTTGTTCGCGCTGCTTTCGTGATCCCTTTATTTGACATGACCTCTCGGAGTGGATTCCAAACGTCCCCAATGCCATTGACGAGATTTGTGTGTACTGAACAGAGCACGAAGTGAGTCCAATCGTCTGTCAACGCAATTTTTCACCTTAGCCTCCACTCTGGAATCAAGTAGTATTATGTTTTTGCTTGTCCTGTGAGATGGCTTCGCGAAATCGATTGCGAACTTTGTCTATAGCAACTTCGTCACCTACAACTTCCCAGCCTTCCCCACGAGGACCACGCTTTAGGAACCTTCCGCCTTGACCTTGCACGGTTTGAACAATGAAGCAGTTCAGTGTCCTCTTATCCTGGCTTGGCATAGATGCATACGTGCCAGTATGCGCATCGACAAGTTCGGCTAGATTCAAATTCCCCAAGTGTTCCTGAGGGTGGCGCCCTCGCCCAAGAAGAACATCAACGCTAGTTGGGCAAAGGATTTTGCCCCCATTCTTGAGTTCCTCTTCTCTCTCTTGCTGAATGACTGTCGCCAGGTAGTTTCGAAACTTATCGAGACTCAGGTTTCCATGTTTCGCAATAGGAAAGAGCGATCCTGATATCCCAAACGTCTGAAGGGAGTAGTTTATTTCGACTGTTGAACCTGGGGACACAATAACATGACGACCAAACGACAAATACAAAAACAATCAACAATATTCCAACAATTAGATAGGGATCGGCCTTTCCGCATTGAGTACGATTTACCCCAATTTAATGCTTACCATAATGCGAACGAAATCGCAATCGCATATGATTGCCGATGGCCAATTGCAGTGCGGACATGATGGGTCGGAAGATTTCGTGGTCGTAACAGAAATGAAACCCTTTCACGTGGAATGGGATACTTTTTTGGACCATTGATCCTTTAAGGTAAAAGTCGATGCTTCGGTTATCGTTCGCTAGCGTCGATGACAAAAAGTAGACGCAAACCATTCCCTTCTTCCTCGTCGAATGTTCTTCCATCGTCTTCATAAAAATGTACCACATGGCACGAAGCTACACGATCAATGGGTACTATTGATCAGTCCATTTGAAACATATTCAAACGCTAGCTTTATCGAATATACATACCTGATTGTCCACAGTCTTATACTCGTGACAAGGAGTTCCGAGTATCACCGTCCGTCCCGCAAGATCGGTACCCACAGCTTGAAATGAGCCTGTCATGAGTGATCTCTGGTCCTCTTCATCTAGATCTTGGAAAGTAATCTTCTTGGCCAACAAATGGGGAGCAAAAAGCTCTGCTTTGATGGCAAAGTGATCTATCACTTTCTTCGCGGCATTTAATGGGACAAATTTTTCTCCAATCACAAACAATGATAGGAATTCATCGGAATCCACATATTCAGGATTGAGAAATGCAGCTCGGTTGTATGCTTGCTTGTTCCTTCGTGTTATGGAGATGTGTTGTCTTGTTTGATTTATCAGTCTTTGCATTTCCTCGGCTGAGATCTGATTCTGATAGTCTGTGGCCCCTATCGCATGAACTTCCTCGTAGACTGTCTCCCGTTCTTGAAATGTTAGCTTATTAAGTTCTGCCGCAACAAGAGACGTCATCTCATCCTCAGAGCAGATTTCATTATTGGAAGCTCGTGGTCTCTTACGCCCTGTAAGTTTCTGTGATGGCGATGATGATGAAGTGCTGCAAAAGTTAGGAATGTTACAGAAATGAGAAGGATTATTCTGAGCCGATGACGAAACACTGAGTTTGGACACTTCGTCTGCTGATGCCATGGTACTGTATTGAGTCTCCTTGCTTCCGTCAAGGGTAATACAGCAAGAGACTTATCCTAGACAAGACTGCAAAATGGTGGAAGATAAATATATGGAGCTGAAAGTACGAACATGTACTTTTAACTTCCATTTTCGGATTTCTTCATCGGCCATTTAAAATGTAGTCTATGTAATCGACTGACAATTTTTCCATTTATTTGAATGACTCCAATAAGCACGCGTACACGTACCTCGCTATGCCCATTTTTTATTCTACGAGTAGCTAGCTATTTTGCTAGCTAGTAGGAATGTCCATAGTACTTGTACAGGGAGATTGGGTAAAATCGGGTTTAGTGCGACCCATTCGACTTTGCAAATAAAATGACTCTCCTCTATACTCAAAAAAGAACAACGAACTTTGGTGACTGAACAACAGAGGTTCACGGAATGAAAATACAGTATAATGCGAGGACATATCAGTTGAAGCCATGTCGGAGGAATGACTTTTTGTGGAATGAGTAAATGTTCGTTTGCTCATCTCCTGATATCCGCCACCTGTGGTTTTGGTACCAATCGTTGATGGATGCGGCAAGACATTCCAATTGCCTTGTGCTATTGAGCAGTCGACAAGAAAACCATGCGACTGGGATCCTATCCGGCCGATTGTAATGCTTCAGAAAAGAAAAAGTAGCGGGGACGATAAAATAGTCGCCTTCATGTGACCTCTACGCACGAGTGAACACTACAAATTGACAACAAATTTAAACTTCTCATGTCAGCGCCAGCAGCACGGACCTCCACTCTACTGTAGTCCCCGCAACGGGAAATCAAGTCTTTTTTGTTTCCTTCGAGATGGCTTCGCGAAATCGATTGCGAACTTTGTCGATAGCAACTTCGTCACCCACAACTTCCCAGCCTTCGCCACGAGGACCACGCTTTAGGAACCTTCCGCCTTGACCTTGCACGGATCGGACAATTGACATGTGAAGTTCTTTTTTGCCCTTTTTAGGAATCGATGCATACGTGCCAGTATGCGCATCGACAAGTTCGGCTAGATTCAAATTCCCCAAGTGTTCCTGAGGATGGCGTCCCCGCCCAAGAAGAACATCAACACTAGTTGGGCAAAAGATTGTGTCCCCATTCTTGACTTCCTCTTCTCCCTCTTGCTGAATGACTGTCGTCAGGTAGTTTCGAAACTTATCGAGACTCAGCTTCCCATTCCTTTCAAAAGGAAAGATTGATCCTGGTATCCCAAACGTCTGAAGAGAGTAGTTTATTTCGACTGTTGAACCTGCGAATACATAGTAGTTGACCACGATAGATCAGCAGGTGAAAAATAATCGATAGCATTCATCCATAGAAAAATACAACATCGCGAATGCGTAATCAACAAAATTGATTCTACTGTAGTGTGCTTACCATAATGGGAACGGAATCGCAATCGCATACGATTGCCAATGACCATTTGCATGGCGGACATGATTGGTCGGAAGATTTCGTGTTCATAACAGAAATGAAAACCCTTCACAACAAGTGGGAGAGCTTTTTGGACAGATGAGGCTTTGAGGTACATGTCGATGTGCCCGTTATCGTTTGATAATGCTGATGACACATAGTACAGAAAAACCAATCCCTTCTTCCTCGTCGACTTGTCTGCCACAATCTTCGACAAAATGTACCACAAGGCGCGAACCTATATACGGCGTTTTATGAGTAAGTCCATTGAAACTATACTCAAACGCCAGATTCGTCAATTTTACATACCTGATTGTCCACAGTCTTGTACTCGTGACACGGACATCCCATTACCACTGTCCGTCCAGCAAGGTCGGTACCCACAGCTTGATAGGAACCAGACAACAGTGATCTCTGATCTTCTTCATCTAGATCTTGGAAAGTAATCTTCTTGGCCAACAGATGGGGAGCAAAAAGCTCTGCTTTGATGGCAAAGTGATCAATCACTTTCTTTGCCGCATTCAATGGCACTAACTTTTCTCCAATTACAAACAGTGATAAAAAATGATCAGAATCCACATATTCAGGATTGAGAAATACAGCTCGGTTGTATGCTTGCTTGTTCCTTCGTGTTGTGGCGATGTGTTCTCTAGTTTGATTGATCAGTCTTTGCATTTCCTCGTCTGAGATCTGATTCTGATGGTCTGTGGCTCCTATCGCATGAACTTCCTCGTAGACTGTCTCCCGTTCTTGAAATGTCAGCTTATTCAGTTCTGCCGCAACAAGAGACGCCATCTCATCCTCAGAGCAGATTTCATTATTGGAAGCTCGTGGTCTCTTACGCCCTGTAAGTTTCCGTGATGGCGAAGTGCTGCCGAAGTTAGGAATCATGTTACAGAAATACGAAGTATTCTGAGCCGATGATGAAACACTGAGTTTGGACACTTCGTCTGCTGGTGTCATTGCGCTGTATCGAGTCTCTTCTTTTCAAATATGTACTTCGATGTAAGAGACTTCCAGAGAAGACTATTGATCGAGCTGAAAGCGACCGGTTGATCAAGGTTGTTTAGATAATGTATGTCGTCAAATATTTGAGTTGTCAACCTTTTTCTATTTATGTGCACGGCGAGCTGCGTGACCGTTGAGACACATTCAATTCCCCGCAAAAAGACTTTCAACTGGACCATAAATAACTTATCATTCTTCCGTATCTGCCACTTTCAAGACATAGGTATAAAATATATATAAAAGGACAACGAACATGTGTAAAAGAAAAACGAATTTTGGTATGCTAGCAGGTTCACGGAATGAAAACTGGGGTATAGTCAGAGGATACGTCATTTTAAATCCGATCTATCAACAATACCTGGTGTTTAAGCTCAAACTAGGTCGGAGGAAAGAATCCACCTTATTGTCTCTGGCGAAATGTGCGCTACGAGTAAATAACAACTCCATGCGTATTAATATATCCCATAGTTATTATCCTTGCAAATCCATCAAAAAGTCTCTCACTTTCGTGAATGTATCGGTCACCATAGCGTGGTGTTTGAGAAGCAGCGGCAGTCGCGGATGTTGACTTGAATCAAACGAATTCATCTTGTACGTCAATTCTGCGACTTCTGCCAAGATGTGATTGACATGCCGCAGGAGTGCGCCAACAGTCTCCCTTTGGAATTGGTTGTGAATTGAGTTTTTGGTTTGCTCATCTCCTGACATGTGAGCCTGGAAGAAGGCATCTTTGACTGCAGCCAACTCTGGTTTTCGTTCCAATCGATGATACAGCAAGACATCCCATACATCTTGTGCTATTGAGCCGTCAGAAAAGAATACCATACGATTTGGATCATATCCGACCGATTTCAATTCTTCAGAAGGATTGGAAACAACGATTTTGCAAAAGGTTGCTGGTGGTTGGTGAAGGAACCCGTACGTTGCGAGAAGCTTGGACGGATTCGTTGGTGTTCCGTAGGACATCGTCAAGGCTTCACCAGCAGAAATATCCCTCTTCGCATAGACCTCGCATCCTCCATTCTCATTGTAGCAAATAACGCAATTGTCGGGATATTCGTGATTGATCATGTCCGCTACTGGAACGATCCGATAGTCGCCTTCATCTGACCTCCAGGCACGAGTGAACACCACGTTGTATGCAAATTTCAATAGCTCACTATTGTTCTTGGTCTCAGGAGAAACGTAGTCAAACGCCCCCAGTGCTCGTCGGAAGGCCCCCAGTTGATCACGCTCGGTGTGGCACACCGCTTTGATGTATGGTGGCAGCACGGACAAGCAAAAGTTGTCTATATATATATATACCCAATAAGGAGACGAAAAAGATGACGGAAACGATCGAAAAACTATTGTGAGGCAAAATCCATTGATCAATGGTTCATTTTCGATATCACAATAAAAAGGTTGTACTCACCCATTGATGCAGCAGTATTCCACTTTCGTGGCATAGCATTTAGCCAGGGCATATACGGCGACTCGGATCCTTTTTCAAATTCCACAAGGATCTTGAGAAATAGATGAAAGTGCTTTTGCAGATGCTGCATATCCATTTCAACAAGCGTTTGTAGAGAAGCATCGATATATCCATTATATTCTTGAGAAATTTGGTATGCGGATAGGATCATTTCACCTGGCACATAAAGCATCCGAGAACCACTGGCAGCACCCGATGAGGTTGCAGCGTAGTAGTCTTCATTGTCATCGACCAGCTGTCCCTGAAGGTAAAATCCATTCTCTGGTTGAACGCCACAAGAACCTGCCCATCCTTGAAAGTAGTCAATCTCTCTTGGAGCACTTCGATCAATGGAAACATAATCAGAATATGCTGCAGCTGTGGATGATAACGCTGAATTGATAGTGTTGGTTGATGATGATGTCGATGCCCATGGGCTATTACTATGACCTACTGCTCTTGAGTAGGATCTTGTGGATGTGTATTTGGTACCGGTTTGTCTGCTAGGTCCAAGATTCGATTGCCGCTGATTCCATGAAAAGGCCGTTGATGATGAAAACAGAAGGCCTGACAAGAGAATAAGTTGAGTTGGTGCCCACAGTGAAGACTGAAGACAATGGCTTTGTCTTGACATGTGTGTTTTTACTATTCAGTGATATAGCTTAGACTTGGAACGGACTATTATTATTCGATAGTAGTCTGAATTTGGAACTAGAATTTCTGGAATTCGAATAGATTGAAGATGCGGCTTACTGTAGGATCTGATGTTGGGAGATGCGCAATAATGGCAAGCTGAAAGCGCAGTACAGTGTAGCGATTGAAGTATTTGATTTTTGAAATCAACAAATCAGAATGAAGCGTCAGTTTTCGAACGACCAAAACGGGGTCATTTTGGAAGATGACTCTCTCTTTGGGAGAACTATTTTGGGGGAAAACTAACTCCAAAACCGGTCGATTGATTCATTCATTTATTCGTAAAGTATGTACTAGAGGTACATCTATGCGAACATAGACAACAAATGATGAATTGCATAGTGGAGTTGTACTATTTCAACGCAAAGCTATAATACTGTTTTTAAAATATTAATTTCTTTCAAGCGCAAGAAATAGCAGCATGAAAAGCTTAGGAGACAGAGTAGACACGGATGAGGTTGTCAGAGTATCCAGCGAAAAGCATAAGACCATCAGCAGACCAAGCCAAGCAAGTGCATGCTGGCATACTTCCGTGTTCAGGTTCTTCGGGGCGAAGGGTATCCACGACGACCTTGGATTCCAAATCCCAGATCTTGATAGAGTCGTCAGTGGCAGCGCACAACCAGTAACGGTTGGGAGAAAAGACAAGTCCGTTGATGATTTGACCGGCATCAAGGCTGTACAATCTCTTGCCCTCGTTCAAGTCCCAAAGCATAGCAGTGTTGTCCTTACCGCCAGACGCGGCCAAGGAACCATCGGGGGAGACACAGACAGTGTTTAGGTATCCAGTGTGTCCGATGAGGTCGTTGCGAAGCTTGCAGTTGGTCAAGTTCCAGACCTTGACAAGTCTGTCCCATCCAGCGGAAACAATAAGGGGAACAGATTGGGAAGGAGAGAAACGGACGCAAGAAACCCACTCGGTGTGGCCTTCACTTTGGTCACCAGAGATCTTGAACTTGCATTCTCCAAGAGCTACAGGAGTAAGGTTTCAGGATGAGAAAGTGATTGTTAGCATAAGCATTGCAGCAAGAAAAACATCAGCAATCCAATGCAGTATCCACTTACTGTTCCAAAGACGAATGGTTCCATCACGAGATCCAGAAACAATTTGACGATTGTCAGCAGAAAAGGCAACCGAAAGAACATCCTTCTCGTGACCAACGAAACGACGGGTGGTCTTTCCGGTGCTAATATCCCAAAGACGCAATTCAGCGTCCCAAGAAGCAGAGAGGGCGAATTGTCCATCACTGGAGATGACAACATCACTCACAAAGTGAGAGTGTCCGCGAAGAGCACGGCGGGCAAAGCCGTAATCAGAGGAAGTGTTGGAGTGAGTCAATTGCCAGACAATGACACTCTTGTCACGGGAAGAAGACAACAAAAGGTTGGGATCTTCAGGGGTGGTAGCGAGGGAGGTGACCCAGTCGCCGTGTCCTTCCAATGTTCCGCGGGGAGCTACTTTTACTTCAGCCATGATTGCAAAATTTCAATTTACTTTTGGTTGTTGTTGAGTGCATAAGCTTGCACGTTTTCCCGTTTACGTATTACCGCCTTACTTGTTGGTTCTGACTGCTTCGACTAAATATGGTCATTTTTGGAGGAGCGAGGTAGAAAATACCTTTGGGGGAACGTTTGATGCGAAGTCACTCGTGACACCCTTTGATGGCCGGGGGATTCTCGATTTGCTTGATTGAGATTCTCGTTTTCGAAACCTTCTCTCTTTTTTCGTTTTGCATTTGCACGCGGTATTTGGTATCTTCTCTACATCGCACTTTTTGTTATTCCATCAGAGCCTACATTGTAGCACTTTTCATCGCAACCATGTCCTCGTTCACATTGCTACTCTGCACCCTTTTCTCTTCTTCCATGGCATTTCAAAGCTCGTCGTTGTCAATTCAACAAGAAGCAAGATTGTTGAAGTTGGCATCATCATCGCCATCACTCAGACAGGAACTTCCGTGGTCACAGCAAAGAAGAAGAGCTTCCGCCACGATTCTGGGAGTCGGCTTTTCCATGGAAAGCAATGATGACGTCCAGTATCTATACGCAAAAGCTAGAGATTGTGCCTACAGTGCTGAAGATGGTGGGGAAGAATGTTCCATAGACGATGCTACTCATCTCCTCCAAGACTTGACATTTCTTCTCTCCCAGTGCACCTATGGGAATATGCGAAACCAGAACACCGCCATATGCAAAGATCAAGATGTCGCTGCTGACATTGTATCGAGATTACGAGTGAAGGCATCTTCGTCTTCCTCGAGTGCATCTGCAGTGGTGGCAGGAGCAGCACCTGTGGTAGAATCGGAGGAAGAGGAACAAAGGTATGCATATTATGTCTTATCATTGATGGATGTTGTCATATTCCGAATGAGTGAAACTCTCCTATTGATTATATATACACACTGCATTGCTCACACTCTTGCATCAATCCACCCACTCCTCCTTTTAGCATAACATGGAAATCTACTTTTGCCAAGTTGGAGCTGCCCGTGGCGGTTCTCTACTACTTTGCCTGCATCTTTTTCATGATGAACTATGGTCATTATGGCGTCAATGACGTCGATATCGCAGAGACCACTGCCAAAGTCCACGAGTACTACACATCGACCACTACTCTTCCACCGTCATTCTTTCATCATGGAATTTTCTAAGGCAAGAGGAGAGTGGCAGTCCTACATGGTGGTCATATGAACTTGAATTGATATTTACATACCGGTATCCTCCTGCATTGCCCTGCACAATTGCTCCAAATCCTTTCGGCAAGATTCATATTAATGGATACATCAAGCCCTTTGCATGTATATATGTAATGAATATAAATTGATGACAATGCATATCAATACTACTGTGACGATAATTTTGTTTCTGTAGGATCATTGTATAAACAATATCATTCGTGATATAATTACTGAATGTAGTGGTGACGACCGAAAGGGTGGTGGGAAACTATGCACAGGAATTAATAACAACCCTATTCAGTTTAATCCATTTCTCATCCAACAAAAAAAGTTCGAAATGCATTACTATTTAGTGGCAACGAGTATCAATCTATAATGGTGGTGTGTTATCGTATGATGGTATCAGTGTCCAGTGCCTAGTGTCCAGTGGGTGATAAAACAAGAGATGTCGATGAAAAGTCATTATCTCATGCAAACGAAACCCCTCTAGAACACAACGTCCGTATCATCCCCGGCATCATACTCTGCGGTGATATCGGCTTCGTTTTCTTTTCCGGGGGCAATTGGTAGAAGAGCCTTGCGCTTTGCTTCCGCTTTCTGCTCTTCCTCCTTCTTTCCTTGGACAAGCTTGAGTCTTGTGAAATCTTCACGTTCCAACTCATCCAATTCACGTCCAATGTAGGCCAGAGTGTCTTCGATTTTGGGAATCGTCACATTCTCCAGGGCATTCACGCGACGATTGGTCACCTTCATAGCTTCGTCCAAAGTCTGGAAGGATGTCTGAAGAGAGGCCAGCTTGATGAGCATTTCCAGCAAGTTGGTAAACTTCTCGCGGACAGCCACAATTTTCTTTCCTCCCCCCACCAATCCAAGTGATTGGTTGTCTGCTGAAGCTCCAGTCTCGTACTTGCTAAAGACGGGTAGCTTGACACCGGCCACATTGTCCACGCCCGCTCCGACACGGATACGAGCCGTCATGGATCCTTCGGATACCTTTTGCTTGAAGTTTCCAGCTGCGTACTCGGCTTGAGTCAAGGAAAAGTAGGCACCAGAGGCATCATTCGCCATTCCAGATTTGGTCTCGGCAATCGATTTGGCATAATCACGGAATTTGACCTGTCATTGTGAGTGTTTTTGTTTTTGTTTTTGTGTATCCAATGATAATGATCAAGGATTGATTCAAGAGAAGATAAGATATCAATTTGAAATTGTATGCGATCAAGTCATGGCAGAAGAAATCAACGTCATACCGTCAAGAACGGCAAATTGATACGATGGATATACGAGGAAACGGTAGGGAAAACGGGGGCGGTGAGCATGATTCAATATTCATTGTTCGTGTGTGTTGCAAACAAAATCATTCCTCGTGTGGATCCTTCAATTCACTTCACTTCACTGCACAGGCAAAACCAGTGGCAATAGAAATAGCAATAGCAAACAGGAGCGTACCTTCAAGGCATCGGCCTTCTTCTTCAAAAGCCTGTGTCCTCCTTGTGCAGCCTTAAGCTTAAGCTTGAAGACTTGTTGATTCATACGTGTTGGTGGAACTTCTGCCATGGTTTCGTGTGTCTGTTTTTGCTTCTTGTCGGAAGATTTGGATTTTCAGTGGTTTTTGGGGGCGTTCGTTCCAAGTCAAATTCAGGTTATTGACGTGGTGTGATCTGCTGTGTATCGGCAATGCTTTGATTGTATTGATGAAAACAAAGCTGAAGCGTTCTACCGGTATGTACTCAAAGTGTTGGATGAATACAACAACAAAGCTAATAGGCGAATCCTTCATCCAAGCTCCGGAGTTGGATTGGCAGAAGCAACACGAAGGCATGCTGGACCGTTAAGAAGGCGTTTTAGCGATGAAAACGCTGCTCGCTTGAATAAGCCACTATTGTAGTACCCGTATTTGGCAATGATAAGTGTACTGATGTGATAGTGGCGACAATGGAAGACTGACTACGAGAGTACCTACAGTACAGCATTACTATCGCCTTTTTGTGCCGTTCCAAGATACTTATTTCATTACTCCACTTCTCCATTCGAACACCATTTGAGGTCCCCACATGTACGTGTCCTGTAATTTATTTCGGCAAATGCGAGGTAATCTTCCAGTGTTCGGTTGGATCCTAATCCATACAAATCCAGATTGTGCAAGACACTGTAGAACTTCTCATCCTGATAGAGGCTCTCATCATCGAATTTCCGAGCCTTGGTCAACTCTGTTTGGCATTCCTTCTCTACAAACTTTTTCGTATACATTGGATACCCAACAAGATTCTTGATTCGTTTCCGTGGTGAGGACATTAAAATGTCCGCCATTCCAGGAAATAGCCGGTTTACTGTTTCCCAATAATGAGGAAGGCCCAGTTTTAACTTACCAGAAAAAAAAGGAGAGTGAGAGGAAACGGGAGAATTGAAAGAATGGATCCCGTGAGCAAAACGATAATGATGCTGCCTCATTACGTCAGGAGAAGGAAACAACACTTACTGGTCGATAGTGATGACCAATCTGGATCCAGCAACGAGAATGGACAAGCGAGTGAGTGAGCGTCGTCCATGTTTTACCAAGGCATCAATATTATGGCACTTACCAAATTGAGTCTTGGAGCATATATGCTCCACCCAGACGTCCACGCACGTATGCTGTAGGCGATCTCTTCTCCCATGAAACACCATGGTAAATATGGGTCATATGGTACATCTCGGAGCAGCTTTATCAACACACAGCACATGAACAATGTGGATGGAACGATAGGTACAAGGTACGAGGGGATGTAAGCTTCTTGTCAATGACGATTATGCCGAGTCCAAACTTGCCTTTAAAATCTTACCTGAGAATGCGCAAAGACAAACCCCGCACCCGCAAATGGCATTTGGCTAGGTCTTGTCTCATTTTCCTTGCACCGGCCATTCATTTCCACTCGCAGAATGTTTCCTTCTCCCTCACTAAAGTGACAGTTGCATATTCTGGTGCCGCGCGTGTAGGGAGGTTCCTGCCGGAAATTGATAAAACCAGGCGGGTAGGTCGACAGAATGGCATTCGGGAAGGCCTTGGCGAGATGCAAGTCCTTGATATAAAGTTCATCCCATCCTTTTGCGAATTGCAAATGACTATCGACTTGAACATAGTAGTTTTCGCCTCCCCTAAAAGAAGAAAATGCCAATGTGTTAGAGGACCATACCCTGAGATTAATCATAAGCATGACATGATACAGATTCTATTCCATTCCATTTGTTCGGTTACGCTATAAGCTCGCTTACCATAGTTTGGATGCTAGATATCTGGTGAAAATGAATGTTGGGAGGAAGTAAAGTGAGACTCGGAGACTATACCGGTAGACCGCGATAACATGGAAATGACTTTTTTGGTTCAAAGGATGGCACTTGGAACAAACGGAACGATTGATTGAAGCCTTACCTTGCTGTTGCTGGCCCAATCGCTTCTGTTTCATGCATATATAGCACTCGAACTTGACCAGCCTTGCAATACTTTGCAAATTCTGGATCCGAGCAAAATAGTTCAATTCCATTTTCATCCGGTGGGGCATCCATGACTTGACGGATATCTCGTTTGGCGTCGACCACTTGCATTCCAGTCTTGCACGCATTTAAACCTTTTCCTCCAAAACAATTCTGAACTACGGCCCCGACGTATAGCTTGTCTGGATTGCTGGAGTACCGAAATGCTGATTTCATCGTATCAGCAAGGATGTGTTCTCGAAAGGCAGCGAGTGACATGAAAACAGATCCATCTTCTCTTAATTTTGGATATTCTGATTGCCTCAAGGCCTTGTCCAAGGGAATCAAGTGCTTCGAAGCTAGGGCAAAGTAGGCTGCTCGGATATCGGCAGGGTGGATCGGATTGGCCGCTCTGTTATTCAATGTGTTGTAAGCTTGGGAAGCCAAAGCTTGGTTGGACGTGCGAAGATCGCTGATGAAACGATCGAGCACTCCAACAATTCCAGCAAGAGTGGGACGATCATTTTCCAATGTATCATGTATCAGCTCGTCCACGTTGGCAATCGTAGCAAAGGGTGGCAAGAAATCCAATTTTGGTTCCAGAAAGTCGTAAGGACCTGATTTTGAAGATGAGAATACTCTCTTTCCTCTTCTGATCGATGACTGAAAGAAATCGTTTACTTGATGTCGAGATGGTAAGAAGGGGAATTTGATCGATTTCGCTGCTTTGAAATTGCTCGAACCTGCTGCAGATCCTTGTTGGAAGCTGCCATTAAGCTCACTCTTAATCTCGCTTATTGGCAAGGATGGATCGACCAAGGAACAAGCCAAGAAAAACACGAAAAGAAGCGTTGAAGTCAAGCTGAAGATTAATATTTGAAACGCGTAGGAGGAGATAAGAGGTGGAGGAGGAGCCGCTCTCCTCTTCATCTTGACTTTGGTACTGAGTGCTTGGTCATTGGCGGGGGGTTAGGTACCGGTATGATGATGTTCATTCATTGATGCATCATACCGGTATATCGCATCTCTTTTGGAGTATGTGGTAGTCGATTGAATCAACTATTGCGTTAAAATCAGTGCGCGGCAGTCAAAGTGATCGACTATATCAACACGTGGAAACATATTATCGACTATCAACGATGATCGATGATCATCATATTTTATTGATGGGAGAGATGCAGTCTAACCGATCACATCATCATCATCATCATCATCATCATCATCATCATCATCATGAACAGGCGAACTCTTTCCATTCTCTTGGCTTATTGCCTAGTGAATTGGTTTTGCATACACGTACTTCTTGTCTCGGCAGAGGAAGATGACGCAGAGAGAGTACCTCCCACAACAACAACAATCGTCACCTCAACACAAGAACAGGAGGATTCTATAGAAATCCCCAAAAATGACGGCGACAGCCCGTCAGAAGCCAATGATACTTATTATCCAGAGGACGAATACCGATTGCAGGACGGACAGCCCGATTCTCCAGCAGAAGACAGGATACCCCCTAGAAGATCATCAGATGATGAGGAGGACGATGATGACGTAGGAATAGGAGACGAGACACCCGAGAATTCGGAGAAGGGAAAGGAAGGTCACATGCCCATTACACTGGAAGCAGATGTTCGCAGTGCCGTGACACCGGAAATGGACGACGAAAGGCACGAAGACGACCATACTATCGCCGGCCAACACCATGAGGATTCGATTGTTTTCGATACCGATACCGATACAAATACCGATGCCGATGATACCAGAGTTATGCTAGACAATAACAAAGAAGAGGAGCAAGCAGACCTCTGGAAGGGGGAGGCAGAAGAAGGTGATAACCCTGTCGAGACTTATACAAGAGGAAATATCGATGAAAGAGAAGATGAATCGATACTAAATGCGGATGAAGAAAACGATGAGCACGATGGTACCAGGGATTCAATCGGAGAAATAGAGGACGATGGGGGTGAGGATATTTTAGAGCCTGTTAGATCCAGATCGGGCACCTCAAATGATGACAATATCGTTGAGGTCAATGATGGCGAGGGGGAAGGCGAAATGAAGTCTGCGACCGACGACGATACTATTGACACCATTGACGAGACAACGTCATCAATGGACGAACAAGCTACAAACACCGAAGACGTTAGAAAGAACAGCGAACAAGGAGGCGACTTTTCCTTGGCCGAGGAACAGGTTGCAGAAGATTTGGAGGGTCACACCGAGACAAGCACCGACACAGATTACGATTACAGCGACGACGCGATGCCTACCACAGACGCCAACATGGGCGAAACGAATGAGGTTGGTAAAGTAGAACCCGAGGGAGACATCAGCAGAGTTGAAAGCACCACCGCCGAAGTGCCGAAAGCTGGTTTGGAAGATTTCGAAGATAGCACCGACAGTACCACAACAACAGAAATTCCTTTACCGGTGGAGGAACTATCTGCATCCAAAATCGAGGACGAGGACGACATCCTCGATCTCGATGAGGAAAATGATGTTACCGCAACGGGCGACATTAGAATGGATGACAAAATATTGGATACTCCGTCAGTGGAACACGAAGAAGAATCTACCCAGCCAGCTAGCCCGAATGGAAGCATTGAGGAAAATAGCGACGAGGCCTCAAATGCTCAATCCTCAAGCGACGGTTCGCACGGCCGATCGTGTCGAGGCATTTGGGGAACACCAAAGGTCGGTGCTAGGCCACCAGATATGGAACTACTATACCATGTTTTTGAGAGTCGAATACAAAAGCAACTTGGGATAGGCCCTATACCAGAAAGTCAACTCAGAGAAAATTTATTTCCACTTGGAATCGGGTTTGATGAAGCTTCTATTACAGACGATGAAAGAACACCAGACGAAACTGCTGGAAATCCAGCGGCGCAGGCTAAAGATGTGAACTCCGATTTTGTCGAAGGACTTGATGACATTGACAAATTTTTTGAGGGGGTAGACCCTCCTGACGAGCTTGACGTTGGTGCATCTGGTTCATCCATGCAAGATATGCTCATGAAGAAAGGCAAAGAAATTTTGATAAAACGCTTTTGGTTGGGTTTCAAAATTGTGCATAATGGGTTTGTGGCAGCAAAAGGCAAAGTCTCGGCTCGACTTTCTGCACTCAAGGAGAACGATGTAGATATTAAAGCGATTGCGAAAACCGCTTGGTCAAGAACCACAAAGACATACGAGTCACTAGTGGAATTTGTCGATGGAGTGCTCGATTTTGGAAGCAGCGATGAAGAAGCAGAGGACTTTGAATCCTTTAAGAAAATGGCAATGGAAGACTTGCAACGGGATAATTTCATATCAACAGAACGATAGATCTTTTAATGATTGGGTCAAGACTTGCTTCTTTTGCCCAAGAGCATTATTAGTCAAAAGTCAAGCAAATGTTCGCTGAAAGATGCTGATCCTCAAAATAGTGCCAATGGTGATGGGGCTTCTGCTATCAATGTATGAAAGTATAGTTGGACTGTGACTGGAATTTTGTATATTGCCTGTAGGACGGTGCCTCTGCTACAACACGAACATGAGTTTTTAGTTGCGTGGGCAAGTTCCTGCAATACAATGAATCACACACTGGAATTTAAAAGAAGGATGCAATGAGTGGGACAAGTAAGATTGCGTTTTAACCAGATGCATGTAACTCACTCCAATGTTCGTTCTGGACAAGATTGTACTATACAATCAGCTAATAAAGCCATACAATTAGTAGAACAGATGGTACTTTCAACAAGTCGTTAGTGCCTTGTTTACTATTTTGTCTACTCTTCAGAATCTAGCTATTGGCTAGCATATAGCATATATTGACATTTTGATTTTGGATTTGATTGATTTGTCGTGCATTCATCATTCCACATACATTACATGCAGTATTTGAGTATTGTGGTCTGTCCTATGGTCCTGGAGAAAGAACAGGGAAACGAGGAGGGTGGGTGCTGCTCAACTAAGCTTACAAATTACAATGGGAACTACGATTGAAGGCTAGTGCTTACAAATCCCTAACCCTTGCATCAAACCCAACAACTATTTATTGATTTATTGTACTGTACAGTATGGTATTTTAATATACGGCCTGTACAAAAGTTTTTTTGACTTCGGAAATCAAAATTGAAAATTGAACGGGGGCATAATAACAGAGACAAACCAGTTAGATGTTGGGGTGGGTGGGCATCAAAAAACCAAGCGTGTAATCACGATAACTTCAAATGTACTATTTGAAGCCTGAAACCGATAGACCAGTGCACTTGTCCTCGTGTTGTTGTCTAGTATACTCGAGCACTACTCGGGTAGAAAGAGAATGGCAGTTTCATCCTTCAATTTTCGGCCACAAAAAACCAAGCGTGTAATCACGATAACTTCAGATGTACTATTTGAAGCCTGAAACCGATAGACCAGTGCACTTGTCCTCGTGTTGTTGTCTAGTATACTCGAGCACTACTCGGGTAGAAAGAGAATGGCAGTTTCATCCTTCAATTTTCGGCAGTGCATCCGGCGTGGCTTTAGTAGAGCGGTACCGACTTGACGGGCGCACGCGTGCAATTCCGGAATCTCCAAGTAGTCCCGATATCTTTTGGTTGGCGCCGTTCGTCTGCCCTTCGAGCTGATGCAAGAGATGGCATAATAACAGAGACAAACCAGTTAGATGTTGGGGCGACATTCGATCAAGCTTACTCCATTTAACAACTATAGACCTAAGGGCACACTGAATAGGAATAACATTCAGGTACCAATGTGTGGGGGGTCGATGCTGAATTCATCCGAGTAATCGACCACCATACCTGCAACTTTAATCGTTTAATAGATAAAGCCAGGCAGAGCAAAGTTCCTAATCCATCCGGTCTTGTCTGGCGTCCAAAGACAGGTGGGTGGGTGGGCATCAAAAAACCAAGCGTGTAATCACGATAACTTCAAATGTACTATTTGAAGCCTGAAACCGATAGACCAGTGCACTTGTCCTCGTGTTGTTGTCTAGTATACTCGAGCACTACTCGGGTAGAAAGAGAATGGCAGTTTCATCCTTCAATTTTCGGCCACAAAAAACCAAGCGTGTAATCACGATAACTTCAGATGTACTATTTGAAGCCTGAAACCGATAGACCAGTGCACTTGTCCTCGTGTTGTTGTCTAGTATACTCGAGCACTACTCGGGTAGAAAGAGAATGGCAGTTTCATCCTTCAATTTTCGGCAGTGCATCCGGCGTGGCTTTAGTAGAGCGGTACCGACTTGACGGGCGCACGCGTGCAATTCCGGAATCTCCAAGTAGTCCCGATATCTTTTGGTTGGCGCCGTTCGTCTGCCCTTCGAGCTGATGCAAGAGATGGCATAATAACAGAGACAAACCAGTTAGATGTTGGGGCGACATTCGATCAAGCTTACTCCATTTAACAACTATAGACCTAAGGGCACACTGAATAGGAATAACATTCAGGTACCAATGTGTGGGGGGTCGATGCTGAATTCATCCGAGTAATCGACCACCATACCTGCAACTTTAATCGTTTAATAGATAAAGCCAGGCAGAGCAAAGTTCCTAATCCATCCGGTCTTGTCTGGCGTCCAAAGACAGGTGGGTGGGTGGGCATCAAAAAACCAAGCGTGTAATCACGATAACTTCAAATGTACTATTTGAAGCCTGAAACCGATAGACCAGTGCACTTGTCCTCGTGTTGTTGTCTAGTATACTCGAGCACTACTCGGGTAGAAAGAGAATGGCAGTTTCATCCTTCAATTTTCGGCCACAAAAAACCAAGCGTGTAATCACGATAACTTCAGATGTACTATTTGAAGCCTGAAACCGATAGACCAGTGCACTTGTCCTCGTGTTGTTGTCTAGTATACTCGAGCACTACTCGGGTAGAAAGAGAATGGCAGTTTCATCCTTCAATTTTCGGCAGTGCATCCGGCGTGGCTTTAGTAGAGCGGTACCGACTTGACGGGCGCACGCGTGCAATTCCGGAATCTCCAAGTAGTCCCGATATCTTTTGGTTGGCGCCGTTCGTCTGCCCTTCGAGCTGATGCAAGAGATGGCATAATAACAGAGACAAACCAGTTAGATGTTGGGGCGACATTCGATCAAGCTTACTCCATTTAACAACTATAGACCTAAGGGCACACTGAATAGGAATAACATTCAGGTACCAATGTGTGGGGGGTCGATGCTGAATTCATCCGAGTAATCGACCACCATACCTGCAACTTTAATCGTTTAATAGATAAAGCCAGGCAGAGCAAAGTTCCTAATCCATCCGGTCTTGTCTGGCGTCCAAAGACAGGTGGGTGGGTGGGCATCAAAAAACCAAGCGTGTAATCACGATAACTTCAAATGTACTATTTGAAGCCTGAAACCGATAGACCAGTGCACTTGTCCTCGTGTTGTTGTCTAGTATACTCGAGCACTACTCGGGTAGAAAGAGAATGGCAGTTTCATCCTTCAATTTTCGGCCACAAAAAACCAAGCGTGTAATCACGATAACTTCAGATGTACTATTTGAAGCCTGAAACCGATAGACCAGTGCACTTGTCCTCGTGTTGTTGTCTAGTATACTCGAGCACTACTCGGGTAGAAAGAGAATGGCAGTTTCATCCTTCAATTTTCGGCAGTGCATCCGGCGTGGCTTTAGTAGAGCGGTACCGACTTGACGGGCGCACGCGTGCAATTCCGGAATCTCCAAGTAGTCCCGATATCTTTTGGTTGGCGCCGTTCGTCTGCCCTTCGAGCTGATGCAAGAGATGGATTCGACCCGAATAGTACAACATATTTTGGGAGCTTCAAAACTCTCCCTCAGATTGATTCTGGCCTGACTGAAATAGATTCCGCCAACATATAAAAAATCATATCTCACACATACAAAACGCAATCTTATTGCACAATAATACTGTAATACGAGTACATGTACATATTACTCTTGCCGTCGTGATTGCGCCTTCCTTCCTTCAGCAGTAATACTATTACTGTAATTGAAGTCACGATATATACCGGTATTGCATCCATTAAAATACTGTTCACCATGACTCAACAGCATGAATCAAATGATGAGAATGATGATGATAAGAAGATGAATACGAATTTGATACCATCATCATCAACAACACAAAGTGAAACAGACAAAGAAAAGGATTCCGAAATCAAGAACGTCTCTGTTGGATCTAATTCGTATCTATTGTCAAAAAGTACTGCAGTATCGGAGTCTACTGGAACTGAAACTCTTACCGACTGCGCACCAAGCCGAGAATCTGCATCCGCATCCTCTCTCAACAAATCCATGGATCATCCACAATCACAATCGCAATCGCGATCGCGATTGCAATCACAATTGCTATCAGCAACAAGCCCGACACAACAGCTGCCACAAGGTCAACAGCGACTGTATCTGTCCAAGCCAGACACGGAACGACAAACTGATAACAGCCGACCAATTCCGAATACCGGTACTACTGCACCCACCGAATCATCGGCCGTGGATGATGATATTGATACCAATAATGTGAATCACGATCCAAATCAGAATCAGAATGATGAGACTGATTTGGAAGCACCGACCCCACCAGAAGTCTATGTTCAAGCGGAAGTGGCTCGGGATATGGATTCCGTTGTGAACCAAGCGGTATCAGAAGCATTGCGGGAGAGAGATCGCAATGTTGTTAGTGCGGTGCATGTGGAAACAGCTCCAGAGGAAGACCCAGACCCCAAGTTTTCGAATAATCATCAGCTGCTGGCCGAAGCAGAAATCAAACACTTGCGAAGACAGCGATTCATCTATGTGGGATTTGGTGCTTTCATTGTTACTTTGATTTTGGCTATCGTTCTTTTGACTGGTGTATTGGACTTGAACCCTAACCCTGACCCTGACAATGTGCGAGTTCTAAACAATCAAACGAACACCACCGCCAATGGCACGACTGCGACGGCGTCTCCATCCTCGCTTTCGTTTCTGTCACTTAGCTCGGATTTGCCACTGCAGCTTTGTCAAGGAAATTGCAATCGTGACCAAGACTGTGATGAGGGCCTGATGTGCATGGAACGAATTGAAGGGAACTTACACGATGTACCTGGGTGTTCTGGAAAAGTCGAAGACTTCCAATCTATCAACTTTTGTATTGTCAAAACACTAACAAGGCTCAGAGAAACCAACCGATTCCCTCTTGGATTGTGCGAGGGAGGTAAGTTTCATCCTGTCGCCCCGCAATCCTATTCGCACATTTGATTCAAACTTTTCTCACCATTTCTGATATCATACTATATTGCACTGCAGACTGTGACTCTGATGTGGACTGCAACACAGGAATGATTTGTTTCCAAAGAAATAGCTTTGAGCCTGTTCCGCAATGCTTTGGAGGAGAAAATGATGAAAGCCAAACGGATTATTGCGTTCCGCCAGAACCCACTGCAAATCCTTCTACTTCGCCGACAGGACCAACACTTTGGCCTGCTCTTCCACCAAGTGTTGCGCCAACTCCAAATCCAAGTGTTGCAACAACTTTGAATCCAACAATAGACCCATTTCGAATCGGAGCGATCGACGCAAGTCTTGGCGACGATTTGCTTCCATATCACCCTGAAGCTCGCAAGTGGCTATTGCAGACTGATACTTGGCTTCCGCCTGAAGAGGCTGCCGATCCTTCAGGTCTTTGGAGAGAACGATATGCCTTTGTGACCCTTTACTTTGCTACGAATGGCCCATTCTGGCCAACCCAGACCCAAGGGAGATGGCTATCAAACGAATCGGTCTGCCAATGGAACAAGGGTATTCGGTGTAACATGGATGGCAAGGTTGATTACTTGGATATTGTTGGTACGTACTGTCAAATGATTGTATCAAATCGAAGCATTACATACCTCATATCATTGATTCATCCATTGCATCGGTCTGTCAGATTGGAGTCGCATAGTTGGCTCGATACTGTCAGAACTAAAGGCTTTGACAATGCTCAGCCATTTAGGTTTCAGCAGCCACGAACTTGGAGGAAGCTTCCCTACAGACATTATGAGCCTAACGTTGCTGACACGACTCGACCTAAGTAAGTTCGGCATTGAATGAAATCTTCATTATAACACGATGCAAAATGATTCTAATTCCAAGCTGCTCTTCATATGCAGGATCCAATGAGCTATCTGGAGTCATACCAACTGAAATTGGACTGCTCAGCAAGTTGCAGGTGTTGGACTTGAGTAAGTGAGAGGCAGTCACATCATTTCTCGTTTGCATCTACATTGACAGGCCCGATTCATCCATTCCTTCTTCCTCTGCAGGGCGAAATAATTTAGTCGGTAGGCTACCGTCCGAGATTGGAAGGTTGACTGATCTCCGAAACAATTTCCTGGGTATGTACTCTTGTTGTTTTGGTGGTCAATTGAAAATTGCACAAGCCACTCATCATCTTCTTCTGAATTCAGATGAAAATCTAATATCAGGCTCCATCCCAACTCACATCGGCCAACTAACTGCTCTCCAAGGCCTCTGGGCTTGTGAGTTTCAACTGGCAGAGTGTCATTGTTGCTTGTCTTTCATTTCCTCTTCTTACACATTTCTAAATATCTTTTTTGTCGTGTAATACAGACAACAACCGTTTGAATGGCCCCTTGCCATCGGAACTTGGCCTTCTGACAAATATGGAGTACTTGCATCTATGTACGTAATAACATCAAGTATTGGCCCTTGGTACTTTTGCATCTCCTTTCTCACTCAATTGATGGTCTCTTTGGCAAATAATAAATTATTCAGACGACAATGATCTAACAGGTCCAATCATCTCTGAGATTGGTCAACTGACAAACATGGATTGGTTATCCTTGTGTATGTGTGCATGTGTTATGTCTTTTCTGTCAGATCCTATTACAATTCCTCCTCACCAGCAGTCTCTTAATTGACACAGATGACAATGCATTTGAAAGAAATATACCCACTGAAATTGGGAGACTAACCAACATGTGGTTTCTGGATTTGTGTAAGTTGCCACTTTATCTTGGAGTTGAATCTGCCATGCTTTCTTCATACTCACCAACTTGCATTGATTGTCTTTCCAGCAAGTAATCGTCTAACCGGTTTGGTGCCTTTTGAATTTGGCAACCTATATCTGGAAGCTCTCAATCTAGGTAACTGAGCTCTTGGTCGTGAAGATTCAAATGTCTAAATGTATCTCATCCTGTGTCCTGTACCTACAGCAAGAAACCAACTCACGGGAACATTTCCAGTCATGACGTTTGTCTCCCGTAATAGTGAGCCAAGATGTTTCATTGGTGCGTCCTGAATATACAAAGCACACGTTGCTGAGTTTTTGCCAAAAATCACCGCCCTAACGTCATTATTTCCACCAGAATCGAATCGCTTCAATGATACAAGTAGTGTGCAAAATGTCTGCCAGGTCTGATCGACCCCCATGCACAACCAATTTCCGAAGCGTGATCTTTGTAATATATATTAAAGTAGCTGCTAGGTCCTATATGCTATTATACTCTTATCGCTGCATTTTGTAACTGTTGCCATTAATTTTGTTGAATCAGGCACAGCATGTCATGTACTTCCAAATATTGAGCTTGTTTGTTGCCTTTGACTGGATGTGTCTTCTTGTTCTCAACATGCTTTGATTTCTTGCCAGCATTTGGCTTCTTTTCAATTGCAGGTTTCTTTTTCCATTGGCCTCACCATTGAGAAGGAGTCAAAAGTTGCCTGTTTGTCCACCAGATGATAGCGGTTGCTGAACGTCTCCACCCCATCTGCTAATGTATCCAAGTATCTTATACAAGTATCAAGGTTCCCAGTTTTTACTACAATATACCTTTGCTAAACTTTGCCACATTCTCAGCATTGCTAAGACTAAGCATTGCCAGTGCACATGTTGAGATGGTCGGAGTTTCATGCTGATGGCACTGATTGCGACCCAGATGCATGTGCCTTCGCCATTGCCTTGGCTGCAGCCTTGGAATGGAATGTTGATAGTGGGCCCAAAGGTCCGATCCGAGTTGCCAAAGCCAGTTCGGACCCTTTGTTTGGGCTTTGCCAAGATGTCAAGCACAAAGTTG
>CAKOGP040000580.1:0-53280 GCA_933822405.4 Cylindrotheca closterium | reverse complement strand
GCTGAGCTTGGACAGTATGTACATGCAATTGGGACGGATTCCAACAATTCGATGGAACCGCGAAGTATTGAAGCTATCTACATTGAACCTACAAAGGGACAACGTACAGGGCACCGAGTGCTCAACCAACCTCCAGCAGAACCACCTCCTCCATTTGTTGTCGATCCAGATTTACCTACAAGAACTGAATATTTCAGCCAGTTTGACAAGACGCACTCGGATACAAGGTACTCCCATCTCCTTCCAGCCAAAACTCCAGTCTCTTGATCAGGGGAGAGAGAGTAGTACTACATTCAAGATACTATGCAAGACAAATGATGGGACAGTCCTAGATTTGTACACCTCTTGCACTTTGTGATGATGACTGCTGTCATCAGGGGAGAGTGTTGTGCGAGGTCTATCCTGGTTCATCGTACAACATACAGACACCATACTTCCCATAGATCTATTCTATCTAGCTCACTATTTCTCATTCATCTACATTTGCATTGCATTAGGATTTAGTCATATCTGCTAGTACGTCAGGAAGTACTGACAACTATCTACCAGGGGAGGGACTTTGGGGAAAATCCCACTGTTTCATTGTAAAGGTACAGTCAGTATAGGACCTGGTATTGGTACGATTCAGCAGTACCATTACATACAGTTTGGTAATAATACCGGTATGCCACGGTGCGCCACACATCCATTTTACCAGGACAACCTACTTAAAACTGACTTCAACGATGTATTCTCTTTTAGTAGATAATTAATTTAAGCAAAAGATGCAGCATAAGACTACAATGAATACGACTCTATACTGCTTTCACCGCTACTTTGAATACTCTCGTTGTCACTTTCAGACAGCTCAGCAGTTGCGTTCGCATTTTTCTTTCCAACATAATCCATTCCTCCGACTTGTATTCTGCCATCGACGGAAGTTGGTGGAAGGACTGGTTTGCTTGATGCTTCCCATGCGACAAGTTCATCTTCTCCTGTTTTCCCTTCAGCATCAGCGACAACCCCTGCACCAATCAAAATGAAATCCAACATATAGGAATTCGTATATAACTGGTCCAAACGATGAAAATGCCTTTCGGCATATGGGGTGATTCCTGCTAATGTTTCAGGAATTGCGTCGATCGAAGATAGCTGATCCACGGGAACCGTCGTAACAATGGCCTTGACTAGAGTCATGACAACTGGAACATGACGAGCCCGGGTGTTCCAATCTCGACAATACTTGAGAATCTTCGCAACCCTTTCCATGCTCCACGCCTTGACGTGCTTCTGCAAAGACTGAAGTCCATCCCATTTCCCTTTCTCGTCATAACCACTGTCGATCATGCTGGAAATAATCTTTAAGACAGCCATTGGTTTATCAATTCTGAGTGCAAGCACAAGTGCTTCGTCGAATTCTTGATGATACAAGTGATTCTCTAGCATTTGATTTAAGTGGATCTTCTCTGCTTCCTCTTTTCTCTGGCTGTCTTCGATCTGTCTAGTGTTGTCTCTCCAAACCACAAGCTTTGAGTCTGCACCACCGCTAACAATAAGTTTCCCGTCCGAGCTTGCATCCAAAGCCCAAACTTTGTTTGTATGCCCATCCATCGTTGTCTCGCATTCATTCGTCCGTATTGTCCAAAGCTTCACCAGTCCATCTGCACCCGCAGACACGAGCTGCAGCCCTGATCGCAAGAACCGAATCCTAAGTACACTTGATAAATGACCTTGAAAAGTACGCACACAAGAGAAGCTTCCCAATGACCACAATTTGATCGTTTTATCACCACTTGAGGTTGCCAAAACCTTGTCAATCGGTGAAAATTGGCAGTCCCATACCCCCCTCTTGTGCCCTTTCAGTGTTGCTTTAAGTGAGAGGTCTGCTGCATTCCATATCCGCACTGTCTTGTCTTGCGAACCTGAGGCTACTAGTGAATCGTTCGGTGATACCGATATAATGTTGATATCCTTGTCGTGACCTCGTACACTTGCAGCGGCTGGGATATCCATTTGGTCAGGCTCTTTCAGCAAGTCGTCGGCGCCTGGAAAGTTCCAGCGCTTCAACGTTCGATCAAGACTTGCTGTGATTCCAAAAGCGCCACCGCCATTGAAAGCAGCTTTGCCGCCAACTTCATATCGACTTATTTTTCGGGAGAAACCTACAGCTCCGATCGGTTCAGTGTGCCCCGTTGCGATTGCAACACATCGTTCGGTTTCCAGGTGCCAAACCCTCATTGTTTTGTCCTTGCCACAGCTGGCACCAAATCGACCGCATGGGCTCACTTCAACGCATAGAACTGTGGCGGTATGCCCATGCAAGACACTGCAGGAAAATGTTTCCAAATCAAAGATTCGAATCTTTGGGCTGTTTGTCGCAACAATAATCGCGTTGCAATGAGGTATAAGCTTAACGTCAAGAATCTCATCATTGTGACCCACAATAGTCCGACTCAGAGATAATTTTGATGATAGGAAAG
Organism: Cylindrotheca closterium; assembly: GCA_933822405.4. Lineage (NCBI taxonomy): Eukaryota > Bacillariophyta > Bacillariophyceae > Bacillariales > Bacillariaceae > Cylindrotheca > Cylindrotheca closterium. The sequence goes on along the minus strand of CAKOGP040000580.1, from coordinate 50,821 downwards.
AGAGGTTATGCTCCGCGTCAGCTGCTATTAGGCAGTCCTCTGTTTTCTTCTCGCCGACAGCAACGTGGTTCAAGAACAGCCCCAAGTATCCACCTCGACTTTCTCCAAACGCCTGTGCCAAGGGTTGTTCTGCAGCAGGAGTCAGTTGGGGTGTCTGCCCCTGGACAATATTTGCTTTCCATAGCTTGACAAGACCCTTGCTCCCAGCAGTTGCAACTCTAATTTCATTCAACCGCTCGGATGGAAGTAGTTGAAGTCCTTCGATTTGTTCGAACAATGGCATCGACTGTATTCTTCTATAGTGTACGATCATGTTTTCCTCTCGGCCCTTTTCCACAGGGACCACCCTCCACAGATTCAGGATAGCATCTCGCCCTGATGATAGAAAAAAATCTTTTCCACACCAAGCCATGCATGTAACCGAGCTGACGTGATCACGTAGGACAACAATGTATTCGTTCTTAGTGTCGTTCAAATTATGAATTGTCACACTACCATCATCTCGCCCGATGGCCAAAACCAGCTGACCCAATTCTTGGTGCCACTGCAGTGCCGTCACACTAAGTCGACCACTACCACCACCGTCTCCGCCCTCGAGTGGACGAAAAACATGAGTCACAAAGCCACCACGAACATCCCAGACTCTTGCTGTTCCGTCGACAGATCCAGTGACCAAAAATACATTGGACGCATGCAGCTCCATATGCGTTACTGGAAGCGAATGACCACTACGGCCCCACGTCTTCACTAGTTTGGTAGATAGATCTGATTCGGCAATTGAATGCTGGTGAAGAATATTATTTCGAGTACAAGTAATTATCATTTGATCCCTGTTGTCAAGCACATGGCAAGTTATTGCGTCCATATCAACTCCATCTCCCTCGTCCTCATCATCGATTGCATCTTCCCCTCGCAATGTTCCCAACTTCACTCCACGATCTGCATCGACAACAAACAAATCACCATAAACAGGCATTAGAATGAAGGGCTTCAGAGAAGCCTTACAGCAGTGGCTGATTTTCCCTCCGGTAAATGTTGGAACATGAGCTGCTGCGATCTCCCATGATTTTGACAAGGTTGGTTGAGGTTCCGCCGAAGCATTGCCTTCTTCCTGCTTGTCTATGTGTTCGTCTGGGATGTCCATGATTAGATTTGTGTCAAGCAACTGTTTCTGGTGACTGGTTGCAGCCATCGTGTCTGTCCATCAGTACGATATATACTAACTTAGTCCTTTCAATTTCCAACAATCAAACAATTATTTGGGGCATGCAGATATCATTCATGGCACCCATGTCAAGTGCCGTCCAATAAGTAGATTGTTGCAACACACGGTACGATATTGGTGTTGAAGAGCCGTAAAGCTAAGACTACTGGATACAGGAAGCGGCCTCATTTCCGTTCGTTATCGGATCCTCCCTGATCAAAGAATTTGGAGAGTCTGTAATGGCTTCCATCACTTTCATCACTGTCTGCATCCTTTTTTCGCGATGCTTTCTTTTTGGACCTCGTACGTTTCTTGTGCTTGCGTCTTTGCTTTCGGCGTCTCCCCTCACTGCTCTCATCCTTACTGTCCGAAGAAAACGAACTATCATCACGATGTCTGCGTCTACGCTTTCTCTTCTTCTTCTTCTTTCTGTGACGATGGCGAGAATGATTGTCATCTATATCACCGTCGGAGCTATCGTCGTCTCTCTGACTTTTTTTTGCGGAATGGTTTCGACCTCGAGACAATTTTTTCTCCCGTTCGGAGTCGAGCTTTTGGCGATAATCTTCCATCTCCTTCTGGTCAAGCCCATCAAGGTTTAGATGTTCATGATTATCTTTCTTGTATTGTTCCCATGTTGGGCGGTTGCTGTCTGCCAGCTTTTGAGCAATCGTTCGTTCTTCTTGCCCAGCAAGAAGTCGAACAACAGCTTGCATTTGGCTGCTCATTCGCTGAGGATTTGCAGCCTGCTGTTTATCATCATTAGCCTTTGACATGCTTCGTCACAGTTTAGAATAACAGTTGGATGATGCTACAATGAGCTATATGTAACACTTCTTGCTTCTCAATTAGTAAGGCTAAACAGTCCGATGTGGACAGATCAGTTCGTTGAAGAATCCTCATCGTAAATCGCTCCGGCATCAGATCATTCATTCGATGTGCGCAACGGGATATGGACGGACGTCGCCAAATCCGGGTACTGAATGATACAGTAGTTCCCTTTTGTATTTGGACAGTGCACCTGTCCATTACTATTGCTATGAGACGATCCAATGATCAAGTCGGGAGGAGATGGAAAAAGCTACTATATTTTATAATACATAATACATTAATTTAAAAAAAGAGATGATGCATGCACTCGTACCAGGTTCGAGTACCAGCTACTCGTACCGGTTCGAGTACTCTGAATTTCCTTTTAATCGAAGATTACCCGGCGCCGCCTCCACTCCTGGGCTTGAATCGCATGATGTAGTCTTTGTCTGGAGAGATCGCGCACGTATGCTACCATGGAAACTGTGGCAAGAGCCTGATGCTACCAAGGATAGAATGCTACATACGAGAAGCGAGTAGGTTTGGCACAGTAGCGAGGTACTAAGTTAGTGCAGTGACTGGTTTGCACCAAGGTCGAATCATAGGATTCGAAAAGGACAATCAATAGGATTGACAGACAAACCCGGACCAAATGGGGTACCGAGCTATGGTGCAAATGAGAGAGAGGGTGGTGAGGGCGGGAAAAAGCAAAAAAGCTGACGGTCTTGACTGAGCAGCTAAACTCCTTCTATCGTCTCCATCATCCCACAAGCTCCCATTGCGAACAGTGTCTTCTCCAAATCTTCCGTCCTCTTCGTCGACACTCTTCGCTCCGTCCGCCAACCGTGTACTTCAATGAAGCGACGCGCCGTAATTGACACGACGGAAATTGAGACTAAGGAAGAGCTAGAAACGCCCATACGTCTCCCGTCTTGCCGATCAATAATCGAAGATTACCCGGCGCCGCCTCCACTCCTGGGCTTGAATCGCATGATGTACAGTAGTCTTTGTCTGGAGAAATCGCGCACGTACTGTATGCTACCATGGAAACTGTGGCAAAGCCTGATGCTACATACGGGAAGCGAGTAGGTTTGGCACAGTAGCGAGGTACTAAGTTAGTGACTGGTTTGCACCGAGGTCGAATCATAGGATTCGAAAAGGACAATCAATAGGATACCCGAACCAAATGGTACCTGGTACCGAGCTATGGTGCAAATGAGAGAGAGGTTGGTGAGGGCGGGAAAAAGCAAAAAAGCTGACAGTCTTGACCGAGCAGCTAAACTCCTTCTATCGCCTCCATCATCCCACAAGCTCCCATTGCGAACAATGTCTTCTCCAAATCTTCGGTCCTCTTCGTCGACACTCTTCGCTCCGTCCGCCAACCGTGTACTTCAATGAAGCGACGCGCCGTAATCGACACGACGGAAATTGAGACTAAGGAAGAGCTAGAAACGCCCATACGTCTCCCGTCTTGCCGATCAATTATCCGTGCGTCCACAAATCCGGGTGACAAAGACTTTTTGAGCGGCTGGCGTGTGAGAGAAGGGACATTTTTGCAAACTCTTGCTCTGCCGGATCGATTGCTTGAAACAATGATGCCAAAAGAATCAGTTTTGAAAGTTACACATTTAGAAGCTTGTTGGGAGCTGATTTCCTGTAATCAAGACCGAATTGACATCAGAACGGTGCAATAAACTTATTTTATCGATAAAACTTGTAGATTTTGATTGCAAAAGGGGAAGACAACTATGCCAACGTCAACCACCCCCCCTGCTCGGACACCGCGAAGCAACTATGCGGAGCCTCACACTCCGATTGCCTCAGCAAAAAGGCCGCGCAGCATGGATAAGAGTATGATGAGTCCTGGAGGGCAGAAGCCCGGTCTCCCCACTACTCCATTAATTCCGATGGATGGAACCGCAGAGGATCCTACCAAGACACCTATCACCAAGAAGGAGACATTGGATAGAAATCAAATGAGTCCTATGCACCCTCCCCGTCCATTAGTCGTTCACGAGGAAGGAGGGGACGAAGACAATACCGACTCTGTCAGCCGGAAAACGGATGCATTGTTCAGTCCTTTGCTGAGTTTTCTCGGAAAAGAAGGGGAAGAAGGGGAAACACCGGAAGACGCTCCAGCACCAAAGGAAGATGTGCCAGCAGAAGAAGAAACCGAGAACCCTGAAGAGCAGGAACCAGGGGTGAGACAGAACGATAATGATGTTGAATCAGAGGATGAACAGTTGGTGGAAGACGACGGATCTTCTCAGGAATCTGAAGACGATGAATTCAATCCTTACGTTTTTATCAAGTCTCTTCCACCGTATGACTTGGTTGCACCGCTACGCCCACCAGTTGCGCTACCCCCCAAGGCAAAGAATGCGCCACCCATCAGTCTCGTGCTTGATCTGGATGAGACTCTTGTTCACTGTACTGTAGAACCTGTGGAGGATGCCGACCTTGTATTCCCTGTTGACTTTCATGGCATGACTTATCAAGTTCATGTGCGATTGAGACCCTATTTGTTTGAGTTTTTGGAGAAAATTAAAGACAAATACGAAGTCATAGTTTTTACCGCAAGCCAAAAGGTTTATGCTAATGAATTACTCAACCTAATTGATCCAGGTACGTCGTTCAAGTTGCCAGCTCGGTTTGTGAAACATTCACCAAAAACCCGATCTCAAACTTTTCCTTCTCTTTGTAGAGGGCAAATACATTCAACACAGAATGTACAGAGAGTCTTGCCTCGCCGTAGAGGGCAACTTTTTAAAGGACTTGAATGTTCTGGGTAGAGACTTGGCAACCTGTGTCTTGGTGGACAACTCTCCCCATGCGTTTGGCTACCAGGTAGACAATGGAATTCCAATTGAGTCTTGGTTCGATGACCCAAAAGACTCAGAGCTACGAAAGTTAGAACGTTTCTTGCGGACGCTTCACGGGGTCAAGGATCTACGTACAGTTATTCGAAAGACATTCCAGACACATCGACTTGTGGAGGAGTCCTAGACGGGACACCAATACTATACAGTAGTTCTTCTGGAAGTAGGTTTTCGTAGAGAATTGCAGCTTTGCTCAACAGACTGTAGCTCGTGTTATTTAGGATTCGTGCATATCTAGTATTGAAATCTCATGAAGCATCAAGCAATGCAGGCCCTTGGAGTAGGCAAAAAATCGCATCAGCGGAATATGAAACAACTTTCGACTCGACGTCATCTCCGTCATCCCATTTTATTCTGTTGCTTCGCTCCAAGATAAGAGGCCAGATTGACTTCGGTAACTCGGTAACATCTGAGGCGAATATTTTGCGACCTCCACGATTCAAACGAGTGTAGTGATCAATCTTCTTTTGTATTCCTTCAACTTGAGCATCGGTGTTTAGTGTGACGATACTAACTTCTTCCAAAACAAAATTATTTTGCATCGCCAGAAGCAGGGCGCTGTAGCCTGTAATAGTGAAGTTATTGTGCCCTATCCACAGGGATTTCAACTGCTTCAGATCAGGTAATCTTTCAATTATCCGATGCATTGACAGATCAGTCATTCTGTTACCAAACAAGTTTAATTCCTCTAATACGCTGTCCTTTCCAAAGAGTTTCAGAGTGCTTTCAATAAATCCATCAGTCAATCCATTTGCCGCAAGCTGCAAGTTCTTTAGAGATGTATTCTGAGCGTGATTCTCAGATTCTGGTTCAGGTTCAGACGCCTCTTCTGGCTCTGAGTCGGTTTTCTCTTCTTTGGTGTCACTTTCCTTCTCGGATTCACCAGGAGAAGGAGCTAACATAGCTTTATCGTCGTTGTGCTTATTTGCTTCTTCGGATTCATTTGAAGGTACCTCTTCTGGAGTCTCGATCTCTGGTTCGGATTCGATCAAAGATTCCTGGACGACTTCGGGTTGGGCGTCTTTCTTTTTCCGAAGCAGGTAGCTCATGTTTAGTTCCTCGATATCATCATAGTGTAGTCTGACCGAAGACAAGATCATGAGTGCGAGTTGAATAGGTGAGTACTGCTGGGTGTATCACGTTGCTGGGACTTACAATGAGGAAACTTCGAGAACAGGGAAGTTAAGAAGGACACAGTAAGACAACTTCGGTTCATTGCACTGAAAAGACATCTTCTGGGTTTGACTCACTCATGGACATTGATTGTTCTTGGCAATAATTTCTTTGCACAGAGAGGGATTTTAGTGCTGGGCTGTCCTGCAATGCCGACAGCAGATGTGCCAAATTCTCGTCCTCGAGGTAGCAACCGTTGAGAACAACACTCCTTATGGTGCGATTGATGCGGAGAGCAAACCCCAGGATTCCTAAGCACTGCGTATCGATTGTACAATCTGATAGATCCAACTCTTCCAAGCACACATTTCGCGCAATAGCCTTTGCAAAATCTGACGTCTCGATACCCGAAAGACTGCCAGATAGCTGGAGCGTCACGAGTGACTTCGAGTAGTTAAGGCCGTAAGCAAGCGCATTCATCATATTGATATTGATAGGCACCTGAAGGAAAACTGACTGTACTTGATGCGCCATACATGCTGTCACCACATCATTTACTAGACCCTGGCAGAGAGATAACCTTACGGATTGCCACTTCCTCGATTCAATAACTTGAATGAGCAAGCTTGTCAGCTCATAATCCAGATCAACACTTTGGAGCTCGAGTTCTTGACAGTTCTCGTCACTTTTTGCTGTAAAGAGGGCAGCTAGGGTTTTGACCTCGTCCATGGAATCGCCATTTATCAACATGACAGGATTAAGAAAGTCGAAAGAATTATGGGTTGTATGTACCGGTACCAGGGGGGTCATACGCTCAACTTCGACAACTTTCGACTGCGATGCGTACAGTTCGTAAAGTTCGAACGAGTCGAATCTTTTGTTTCTAGTTTTGCGTTGCGTTGCGCAAATTGCTTTGACTGAGCCATCAGTCAGTTAGCCCTAGATGGACGAGTAAGAATCAGTACTCGTACCTGGTATCTGTACTGGTAGCGGTAGAGTATGTGTATTCATTTTCTAAACCCACTTTCGACCAATCGAGTGAGACTTGTTCAAGAGCTACCTTTTTGACTTCGCACCAAGGACAAGGGTTCAATTGAGTCTTCACGCCTATTACTAGCCATGAGCCTTGTTTACCACAAACTGCGTGCAATCAGTGCCATAGTATCTACGGCGCCGTACCAAGGAAAATGTTGATGCGTGTATCTAAGAAGTTTGGTGCATTACAAGTAGGACCCTAGGATCTCATGTGTCTAAAATACTCGTTCTACTTCCCCCCCACTTTTTACCACGTCATCTGACTGGTATTCCGCCTATTCGGCCCTGATGATGTGCCCTTTTCTGTTTTCAAATGCTGCATGTTTCTTTCTTGAGTGTTGGCGCGATTTATCGCTTGAAACGGACGCCTTGGGGTATGTCTCAAACCGAATGTAGGAGCTGTATTTTCAAGACTAGAAGAATCCTCTTCGTCACCCTTGCTGTCTGTGCTGTCTATACTTCTTTCTTCATCCTCTTCATGAAGTAGCTTTTCATAGGTTTTGATCAATTCTTCCTTGCTCTTGTACAAATTTTCATTTTGCTTCTTACTACTTTCCAGTTCTTTCTCGAGCGTTGAAATTCGATCCATCGTCTGGTCGTCAAAGCGAACCGTTTTTTTCATGACTTCCAGCACGCGAATCCGAGACTGCAAGTGCATCTTCTCTGATGCATGCTCTTTTCTCAGTCGGGTCATTTCTTCTTCACACTCACCCACTTGATCCATGAGCTCATGAATTCGTACATCAGTTTTGTCCATCTGTGCTTTCCGTGTACTTCTACATAGAGACGGATCCGACGCGAGCTTTGATTGTAGTCGCTCCAGTTCCTGTATGCTTCGTGCCCTTGTCGCTTTGAATCTTTCTTCAATTTCCTCGGATACCTCTATTCGTATATGCCGCTCTTGTTCCTGTAAATCCTCAATCAAGCCTGCGTTTTCTACTCGCAGCTTCTCGATCTCGGCATTAGCAGAATCCAGAGCTCCTTTCAACGATGTAATCTTTTCACCCTTCTTTACAAGGATTTCCTGCAAGTTTTCATCAGACTGAACTGTCAAAAAGTGGTTTTGTAGAACATTTTTGCTGTGTTGCGTATATTTCCTTGGCGAGAGTCTTGATGCAATATTCGTTGGTGATAGCTTGCCTAAAACCTTAGAGAGAATATGCTTCCCAATATTGGTGGTCTTGGACTTCTTTCTTCCGTTCAAATCGTACTCAGCGCCGAAGGAATCATATTTGTCATACATCTCTGATGGTTTGAGCTGGATTGTCTTGGCCTTGGAGGCGTACGCTAGGACATGTTGTGTTTCATCAAAGTCTGCGATTGATGGATTGACATTCACTACCATTGATGTACGGTGCGAAGACGAACCAGTGAGATGCCGCATAAAAAGGTGAGTAAGCTTGCTCTCACGAAAAGGAATTACGTTTGATGAGCTTTTGCTTCCTTTTTCCCTCATTGCAGTCAAGCATCGCATCAAAGTTAGAAGACTTTTGTTAATCTGAGATGCTTCCTTTTGCCGACTGCTACCCAAGCCTGTCCGTTTTGCTCGCTCACTGCCCGCCAAATCAACAAGCCAGATGGTAGCCTCTTTCCTCTTTTGCATAGAGGCTGCTTCTTCGTCTGTCGTGTATCCAGATGCTGACGTTTCGAGCTTGGCCAAAGCCGGTACACCACCCCCTATTGAGGGGACGACTTGTAGCTGGCAAATGAAGTGCGATCGACTTGATCCAGAGTTGAGGTTGTTTGAGGATGTGTGGCGCCGGTCATTTGCCGTTCTTGTCAAAGTAACACCTTCAGTGACTGCTGAAATTTTGTGTTTCGCAAGACCACGAACAAGGATCTGACCACAAGCTTCTCGAACCTTCAAAACAGGAGGGGGACCAACACGTGACATGGGAGATCCTTTTGGAAGCAAATCGAATATTTGTTCGTTGTAGACTTCAAAGCAGCTTACAAACAGATCAGAAGCTTCGCCTTGTTCGATTGCGGCAAATTTGATCCGGTCTAATATGTCTGAGATCGCTCGTGGAATAATGCCCCATTTTGAAGTATCCGGAGCAGACGTTGTACTTCCCAGCATAGTGTGCGTCTTCCCTGCATTTGTGATTCCGTACGAAAACAACAATGCCGAATTTTGACTCCCAGAACGGGACAGGTGCGATGGTGCATGATTCGGTTGGGACACATTGAATACGTTCTGGACCAAAGGTGCTGCAACGACAGAATAGAAATCCTGTTGCGAAGTATCATGTGGCAACACTTGATGGAATTGGAATTCCTTAATAGCAGAGGCTAGCGATGCAGAATTCTGCCCATTTCTTTGCGAAGAGTGAAACTTTGAAGTGTTTGATTCTGGGGGCGGGAAAGTTCTGACAGTGGTGGGATTCTGTTTAGGATCCTTGGGCGGAACAATTTCGATCGTATTGATTGCTTGTTCAGAAATCATCTTTCGTTTTCGACTGTCTGCTTGCTCTTTTCCGGTCATGTACGAGTCAGGTGGTCGAATACGAAGGTAGACTGAGAAACTATCCGGGGGTATGGGATTGTTTGGTCGTAGCTTTCGACTTGGAATTAGTGGTGGCTTGATATCCCGACCCATGCTTACTGCCTCACATTGTTGGATTCGATCAGAAATTGGAACAATCTTTACTGACTGAGAAGCTGGATTCAGATCGTGAGGGCGAACATTTTTCTGTTGATTCTTTGGTGGAAAAACTTGTTGATCAAACGTTTCTGCCAAGTTCCTTCGAAGTGTTGAAGCAGTACTGAAAGTGAACTCTTGACTACTTTCGGCGGAACTGAGGGTGTCGTCAATAGTGCAGTCCTCCACCATCGAAGTGTTCATTTTGTGATGATCAAAAATATTTGTTTTGCGGTTGCGCAACGGATTGGAGAGGCAACAAAAAGTTGAAATAAAGTTCAAAGTTCAAAGTGTTGTTTTGAATTTTTCTTCGAGTAACGGTTTATTTCACATTTTCCGCGCACAATTCGCGCAGAGTTCGAAAATTCAAGTTTGATTGAAAAATTCCCCAACAGTTTGTCATGCTAGCTGGGTGATGTTGTTACTGGTATTTACAAAGCAGAAGTAACAGAAAATAAGCCCCAAGCCACGACGCGGCATTGTATAATAATGAGCGAACAAGAAGAAACTGCCGAATTCGCAACGACTACACACCCTACGGCCAAAGCTTTCTTCGATGCCCTTGACACAAGATCGTCGTCTTCGAGACAGAGCTTAAATCTCAGGCGGCGTGTTCAGTCTTTGGGATGGAGAAACAGACACTCTCAAGCTAAGTACTATCCATGTACTGTCAATGGTATTGGATTTTCTGTCAAACAAGTGCAACGAGGCGAAGTAGACGGAACATACGGAACGGGCGCCACCGTATGGCCGGCAGCGCTTGTGCTCATAAAGTACCTAGAGCGAAACCCATCCCTCTTACAGGGAAAGAAAGTTGCAGATCTGGGATCAGGTACAGGTATCACCAGTGTGGCATCGGCTCTCCTGGGAGCTTCTATCGTCATCTGCACTGATGGGGAAGACAGCGTCGTGCAGCTCGCAGAAAGCAACTTGCAACATGTCAAACAAGAGCTGACAGGTGACGTATTGCAATCTTTTTCGTCGGAAAAGTTTTCTGTTCAAAGATACTGGTGGGGAGATGACTCGATGATGGGCCATCAAGATTGTGAAGTCATCATAGTTGCCGACTGTGTACTGCCGAAATTGTATCCCATCGCGCCTCTAGTCCAAGCCATCGATGAGCTCTTGGTATCTCCTACTAGCGTTGCCATCTTGAGCTATGAGCATCGATACTACCCTGACTACCACCCACGATCTAAATTTGAAGAATTAGCTACTCAGCGCGGACTCCTGGTGGAACAAATTTCTGGCACGAAGTTGGATCCAGTGTACAGCGTTGACGACATTGAAATCTGGCACGTGACAAGAAGGGAATAATCATGAAAAGGCTTCAATCAATGCCGCTTTACTGCAGAGACAAAGATACTATACTGCTGAAAGTTCTCACACAGAGGTGCGGGCTTGCTGTCACCCACTTGTCATATTTTCATTGGGGGCGAAAAAAGAGTTTGGGGAGTGGTTTCAGTTCTCCCAAAGATTAAGAGTAACGTTTCCCAGTTGTCCTGCACTGGTATACGTACACGTACCGGTACCTGGTACTGAATGATTGTACACTTACACGTGCCAACTGCACTGTATTCTATTTTTTTCGACGTCAAATTCAAATTTTGGCTTGTTCCCCAGGTATCATACCGTATATATGATCATACGGTACAAGCGTAATCTATTATTCTATTCTTCACAGTCTTGTGCATTCCATCTTCTGATACCATCATAAACGGCAGATCATGGCGATAGAGAAGACTGAAAGTACCCTCAGCGCTACAGGTTGTTTCAAATCTGAGGTTTCAGTAGATGAACGCTTGTTTGGTTCGTTGAATTCCGAAATCGCTGATGCGCTTGCAGATTATGTTCGGAAGGCGATCATTGAAGGGGTGGAATCTCTACCATTGGTTACAGATCAAGAGAAGATTTTTGCGTTGAAACAAAAGATAGAGGGGGCCTGTATGCGCAATATTGATATAATGGAATCTTACGGCAGCCGCAACATTTTCACGCTTCGCAACTACACCCGCCGTCGACAGCTACATGTATTACATGCAAGCAATCCATCTTTGCGAGAAGTCGACATGACGGAAGGCAATACGCAAGTGATTCTAGATCAATCTGCATTGATTATCTTGCCTACAAGTGCAGAAATGCCGTCTCTCGAGCAAATGAATCAGCTTGAACGCGAGCTCGTTCAACTGAAAGAGAGATTGAATGCTACTCGATTACTCAGGAATGAACTTGCCTCGAAATACCACGGCCTTGAAAGCGCGATTGCAGTTAGTAATGTTGCAGTCACGGCCTTGCTAGAGATATCTACAGAGAATGTTGCCTTTCCAGTCAACCAGGTGGTTTCAAAGGGAAAAGACTTGCGTGAATTGACAAATGAATGTAAAGAAATGATTCATCAATTGGGCACTACCAAGAAAGCAAGAAACAATGACGTGGAAAATGATGAGATCCCTGCCTCTATGAAGGAGCAAACGAAAAGGAAAAGGCTTTCTATGGAAGACGAGTACAAACTCGATCGAAAAGTTCTTCAGTCGAATACTGTTTCAAGTCTCGACGCGTTGAGAAGTATTTTGAGGCCATGATTGAAGGAGTAGCACGAATATGGATTTAGATCTCGTCTATTTTGTTTTTAATCGCTTGGTTGGTCTGGTTCTCTTCTTCTTGCTGCCAAGATGTGGGGAGGGCTATGAGATGATGAGATAGTCAATATACTCTATTGTTTTGTCTCACATCCACCTGTCGGTCGTACCGGTATGGTACTCGAATGATAAAGTACCGGTACTTCACGTTTGACATTGCATTTGCATTAGGTACCAGGTACATGTACCGGTACTGTACTGTACAGTTTTAAAACAACCTACAGTATTGTTCACAACTGTAGTTGTTGTTTCGTGGGACCCGTCTGTCATCATACAGAGAAATCTGCGTCCGTTCATCATTAGAACGTCGCATAATCTTGCCGATGGCCGAAGCAGTGAAAGAAATCCTTCTTGCAGAACAACACCACAGTCGGACTTGAAGAATGGCAGAAGTCCATGATGACGAGGATTTGTACGATGAGTTTGGGAACTATATTGGCCCTGAACTAGATTCCTCCTCTGATGAAGAGTCTTCTGATGAGGAAAATGATGTCCAACAAAATGTACCCGATGATGCCTCCGATGTTTCAGATGACAACAATAACAGTGAAATGGTTCTTTCGGCGGACCAGGGCGAGAAAGATGCGACAGGCGATCCCGTCAATGCAATTGTTCTGCATGAAGATAAGGAGCATTATCTTTCTGCTGAACAGACCTATGGTGAAGGGGTCCGCACTGCTGTATTGGACGAAGATGCTATGGATCTTGATACTCCAATTGTAGAGCCTGTAGTCACCAAGTCGCACCACGTTGACCTCGGAAATTCACCTCATATTGAATATATATACAGTGACGAGTATCTAACAACTGTTCTGTCCAATGAAACTACGCGGAATAGAAGGGGTATTGCAATTGTGGGTCATTTTCATCACGGGAAAACGTCATTGGTGGACTTCTTGATGGAGCCAACGCTTCAAAAACCTTGGGGTCCCCGAGCGTCTCTGGAAGACCAGGTTCCTCGCTTCACAGATATGCTCAAATCAGAACAAGAACGCCAGATGTCACTTGTTAGCACTCCTTTGACACTATTGTTGTCGGACACACGAGGAAAGACACATGGAGTTACACTCGTCGATTGTCCGGGTCATACGCAGTTCCATGATGAATCAGTTGCTGCGTTGCGTTCTGTTGACGGGGCTGTTGTTGTTGTCGATGCTGTTGAAGGAGTGATGATGCACACCGAACTCCTTTTGAAGCAAATCGTGAATGAAGGCCTACCCATAACACTTTGTATCTCGAAAGTGGATCGCCTCATTACAGAGCTGAAGCTCCCTCCTAGGGATGCCTATTTCAAATTGCTGCACGTGGTAGAAGCTGCAAATAAAACTCTAGAGCTGGCATCTCGTGGACGGTATAAAGGACTTCTTGATCCATCCAAGGGAAATGTATGCTTTGCCTCTGGTTTGCACGGTTGGCTGTTCACACTGTCGAGCTACGCACACCTCTATGCGGACCATAACGACAACACGCTTGGAAGTTTTTCAGTGGAACAGTTCTCTGAGCGATTATGGGGCGACTGGTACTGGGATGAAAGTAGAAAAGAGTTCCATGATTCGCCGAAACACTGTTCGTCGCCTCGGACAGAGAGGAGTTTTGTAACTTTGTGTTTGGAGCCACTATACAAGATTTACACGGCATGTTTGGGGGAACGAGAAGATGATGTTAATCAGTTACTTCGGAGCTTGGGCGTTCTGCTAAAAAGGAATCAGCTTCGCTCAAGCGCCCGACCATTATTGCGGGCAGCACTATCGAAGTTTTTTGAAGTTGCGAGCTGCGGGTTTATCGATATGATTGTGAAGCACACGTACGTCTTGAAGTAACTATACACAGCGAGAATTAGACCAATACTCACTAAGTTTGTTTATCCTCAGGTCGTGTCCAGCTGTTGCAGCAAAAGGCAAAGTTGCGCGATGTTACTCAGGGCCTATGGACTCTCAGGTAGCAAAAGATATGATCCAGTGCAACCATAATGGTCGTTTGGTCATTCATATATGTAAGTTATATAGTGCTCCAGACGGTAGTTCCTTTGGAGCATTCGGAAGAATATATTCTGGCACAGTCAAACCGGGCCAGAAGGTAAAGGTCCTCGGCGAGGGTTATGAGCCTGACGAAGACGATGAAGATATGGCTATTGCATCGATTGAGGCCGTATCCATTCCTCGTGGGAGAAGTCTGACGAATGTGACTTTGGCAACGTCAGGGAATTGGGTCTTGTTGCAAGGCGTCGATGCTACAATCGCAAAAACTGCAACAATTGTAGGCATTTCAGAGGAAGCCACTTCTACAGCAGAGGACAAAGTCCATATATTCACACCGTTAAAGTTTCCGTTCGCTGGTGGGGAATCAACGATGAAAATCGCACTCGAGCCATTGAACCCGGCAGAGTTACCGAAAATGGTGGAAGGTCTGCGACGAGTCGGCAAAGCGTATCCCATGGTCAGAACTCGCGTGGAAGAGTCTGGAGAACATGTCTTATTTGGTACTGGGGAATTGTACATGGACTGTGTACTGCACGACCTTCGTCATGTGTACACGGATATCGAAGTCAAAGTTGCAGATCCAGTAGTCGCATTTCGAGAGACAATCATCGAAACGAGCAGTTTGAAATGTTTCGCAGAGGTATGTCGCATATCAATGAGATCAGAATACGATCAATACTTGAAACTCATCTCCTTCTTGGTCGCATAGACAGCAAACAAACGAAACAAGCTCACACTCATCGCCGAGCCACTTGATGATGGTATGGCGGAACGATTGGAAGCTGGTAAAGTGAAAATAGATTGGGAAAAAAGAAAGGTAAAGCAGTGAACATTTTGCACGAGATATCGAAGGCACCTTCGACATCTCATCATATTTTTTGCCAATTCAGCTAAGCCGCTTCTTCCAGAACCAATATGGGTGGGATTTGTTGTCATCTCGTTCAGTGTGGGCGTTTGGTGACTCGCCAACCCGTGGGACAAATCTCCTTATGGATGACACGCTACCCAGTGAAGTCGATAAGCAACTGCTTAATTCCTGCAGATCTAGTATTGTGCAAGGGTTTCAATGGGCAACTAGGGAAGGACCACTATGCGAGGAACCTGTTCGTGGTTCAAAAATCAAGATTCTTGACGCGGTCTTAGCGGAGAAATCGATACACCGTGGTGGTGGTCAAGTGATCCCCACAGCTCGCAGAGCTGTTCATTCTTCTATTCTTACAGCTACGCCAAGATTGATGGAACCGGTATACAGACTCCAAATTCAGTGCCCGGGAGAAATCGTGGACTCTGTTCAGAATCTTTTGAAACGAAGACGTGGGCATGTCGTACGAGACAGACCGATTCCGGGTACCTTCCTCTACAACATCAAAGGCTTTGTCCCCGTTTTGGATAGTTTTGGGTTCGAAACAGATCTTAGAACCTTCACACAAGGCCAAGCAATGGTTCATTCGATCTTCGATCACTGGGATCTAGTTCCCGGCGATCCGCTGGACAAGAATATCATTTTGCATCCCCTTGAGCCAAGCCCATCCCAACATTTGGCTCGCGAACTTCTGCTGAAGACGAGACGACGTAAGGGGTTGTCCGAAGATGTATCGATCAACAAATTTTTTGATGATGCAATGAGAGCACAACTAGCCTCTGCAGAAGAATCAGCTTCTGCACCTATGCAATTGCCGTCGCGAGCTGACGACTGAGAGAAAGCCCCAAGTATTAACATTATTGCTGCTGCAGTAGGGATCTCTATTGTGCCACATTATTAGTCATTTGCGTCGAGGGTAGGGGTAAATGTGCTTCAACATTAAAGTTCCCCATTAAAACAATACAAATAATTCTGTTCGGTAGCTTTATTGTCGAGATTTGTAGTTTAGCACCCACGTCCAAGCTCTTCACAGAGTGCATTTCGCCTCTCTTCTTTCGACTTTTTCAGTTCGTCTTTTTTCTTTTTCTCCGCTGCAAGGCTATCAGCAAATGATGCAGGTTTACTTGCCTTCTTCTGAAGTTCAGCCTTTCTTCTTAGTCGCTCTGTCATCTTCTCCTCCTACAAAGCAGAAAACGAAGGCTAAAATCAGAATGTGTCCATGTTGGGATAGAGGTTCCATTTATATAGAGAAATGGAACTCAGCAAACATAGCTAGAACATTTTGCTGCCTTTTCAGGCAGGCTCCTTTCTGTCCCCTCAAAGGGCGAAGACAAAGCACGTTTTAATAATCGGCGCCTGTCTTCGCAAGAGTCGAAACGAGGGTTCAACCAAATGTTTAAATCGTCCCACTCACCTCTGACTGTTCAGTAGCAGCAGACATGCTCAAGTTCTCAACATCGTTTGCAATTGCTGGGAGACTCGCACCAAAAATTACAATGGGCGAAATCACCAGGAACGATCGTCGACTGCTATCCACTCTAGGCTTTGCCGTCAGTGCATTGGTGTCGGCCAGGCAAAGTGCTAAAATCACTAGCACCCTCGTTAAGATCATATCGCGGTAAACAAGAATGAATAATGGGAGGTTGCACCAATGGGGGAACCGCTTGTGATAAAATACAGTACTGTACCGGTATGTACATCACATGACGTACACGTGTACGTCACTCGTCCGTGTTCCATCCGTTCAAAATGAGCCATCAACAAACTTCAAACTGTACGAACCGTAATCAAAATATCGCTTTCTATTTCCATCAAAATATCGTTTCTACTATGACTTCCACACTTCGAGCTGTCCTGCTGATAGTTTCTTTGTCACTTACAGCTCTGGCATTTCCTCAGCCAAAACCATCGTACGGTGGCGGTGCTGGCGTCGGCAGACTGATTCTTGATGACGAAAAAGCAAAACAATATGCATGCTGCTACGATATGGTTCTTGTTGAGAGACTCCAAAAGCGCAAAGCTCCTCAAGATACTGAAGACGGACGCCTCTATGTGCCTGACGAAGACTTGCCCCGTTTGCACTTGTGTAAAGTTCTTAGTGTTGGGCCCGGAAGAGAGGAAGAAAATGGATCTGTTGCACCGAACTTGGACAACCTCAAGCCTGGAGATCTTGTAATCGCCAAACAACCGTGGGGAATTGGTCCAAAAGACGAAGAACTTTCGGACGGAACAAAACTCTCTTACATGAGGGGCTTGGATGTTGCTGCCGTGATTCCTGGCGGTTCTGTTGCCGAGTAGCGGAAGAGTATTACTCGCACATTTCAGTGAAGCCCTCAGTGCACGTTAAAATCGCAATGGATAATTGATCTATAAGATTTGAGAGATTGCACACACAAAGTACGGTACCTAGTGGTACTCCATCAATTCTGTAAGGCTGCTAAAGCATGATCTGGTTTGAAAAGCTGTAATAGAATTTCTCGGCAGCAACTAGATTGTGCTTTGGACGCAGTGCTTGTTAACCTCTACAAAGCATTCTTGTGTCCGCATGATAGCATAGTTGGTCGTGATTTGTATTTCGACAATAATGGTCCTATGAAATTGATCAGAGGAGTCACACTATTCAATGTTAAACGCATTTTGGATACAATGACCCATGTTTGTCAGGTTTGCTACATCGGCAATACTGCAGGCCTAACTTGCCAATACCACTCTTCCTGGTAAACTGAGTAGGACAACCAACGATGTCGCTCATGATTTACGGAATGAAGATACAGTTTCTGGTGAGCTGTTTTACTTGTTGTCAACATCGTAGAAAAGGGTGGGTATTTCTTCCATGAGCCTTTTTCTATGCCTGGTCTCTGTAAGATTGGTGCTACTTACGGGAACGCACCACAACGTGCAACGCACGCAATTGAAATGTCCGTTAATTGTTTAACCCATCGGGGATCAGACGGCCCTGATCAGGGCCGAGTACTGTCTAATTCCATCATTAAGCTATTCAACGGATGTGATTTGTGTTCAATTTTGGGGACAATTTTACACACCTATTACCTTAATATAGTGGAAGCTTGGTTCAAAAATTTGGGTTCTCAGGTGATGTTCTCGAGCCACGAGATTTAATTTTCTTTTTTGACCGAATCGTGTTTCGACGAAATTTCCGTATTCATCGGATTGACCCCACTCCCACCCCATAGATCATTTCTTGATGTCCCAAAGTTGCAGAAATTACTTCCATTAGCAAGGCAATGCATTCTACAACATGTAGAGTATTTGAAAGGGTTGGTTACGCCCCCAGATCGCTCATTTTCCCATTTCAAACCAAAAAATTGACACCAACTTGTCATCCAGACCAAATCGAATTCCAAATACCTTACACTCCACTATTGAAGCAATCTGCACCCATCTACACCCTCTGTCATATTGTTACTATCGACTTGTGAAAACAGAATGATGGTATTATTGAACTGTGTGCCTTGACACAAGGTATATTGTCACAGATGATAGATCGGCAAGACGGGAGACGTATGGGCGTTTCTAGCTCTTCCTTAGTCTCAATTTCCGTCGTGTCGATTATGGCGCGTCGCTTCAGTGAAGTACACGGTTGGCGGATGGAGCGAAGAGTGCCGACGAAGAGGACGGAAGATTTGGAGAAGACATTGTTCGCAATGGGAGCTTGTGGGATGATGGAGACGATAGAAGGAGCTTAGCTGCTCGGTCAAGACCGTCAGCTTTTTTGCTTTTGCTTTTGTCTACATCCCACCGCTTTTATCAAAATCCTCCGTCGAGGTCCTCCGTCGAGGTTAACAAAAATCCTCCGTTGAGGTCCTCCGTCAAGGTTACAAATCCTCCGTCGAGGTCCTCCGTCAAGGTTACAAATCCTCCTTCGAGGTCCTCCGTCAAGGTTACAAAATCCTCCGTCGAGGTCCTCCGTCAAGGTTACAAAATCCTCCGTCAAGGTCCTCCATCGAGGTTAACATCAAATCCTCCGTCGAGGTCCTCCATCGAGGTTCCCAAATCCTCCGTCAAGGTCCTCCGCTGCGGTTAACATCAAATTCCTATGTCGGGGTCCTCTGTCGAGGTTATCTGACAATCCTCCGTTGAGGTCTACATATTGCCCCTCTAGCCGCAATATATTTCTATAAACAACTGTTTTCGCTCTGCGTGCTTGAGCCGTCTGTTTTAATAACTATTTTAAAGCCGAACTCGGATCCGAGCCTTTCTTGTCTTCTTCGTTCTCGGCCTCCTTTTCCCTTTGCGACTCTCATCCTTTCCCTCTCCAAGCTGGATATCCCTTGCCTGAATATGGTTTTTACATCTTCTAGTGTTTATATATTACAGTTCTATCACTAACCACTAACCCCCCGAGCGCCTTCGAAGAGCATTTCCTGCCCATAAAAAGAACACTGTGCCATTGGGACGCTCTCCATTCACTTGGATCGATACGCCCAGCATTAGGGCGCAAGAACAATTGGCTTCCCACCTGCTACACAATCATGCCCACCAACACCTTCAAAAAACTCAAAAAACAAAATAAAAATACGCCGCCCCGAGTGGCAAGATCGTTTCTACATGTGCAAGGGTGCAATGTAATATCCGATGAGAGCAACTTCTTTGGGATTGGATGCCTCACACTGGTTCAACAGTACTGGACTCACCTCCGTATGGTAAATGGCCATGACAGCCGTTAACGGCAATCTAGAAACTTGAGATAGTTTTAATACGATTAATGCATCAGTTATATATATTTCCTGCCCATAAAACAAAAACTTTTCCTTCCCAGATTGAAAACTTTTCTTCCCTTTTTATTTCCCATTCACACTTCAATCTTCACTTGCTGACACGCCACTTCTCTGTCCCTGCACTGCAGTATATTCCATACCAACCTCCACACACCTACAATATCTTGCCCAATCTCGTCCCTCCTCATAAATTTCTGATCTCGGATTTTTTACGACCAATTGATCGACACCATCATCCGCAATGCGATTCCCTTCATACTCTTCTATCAAGTCCCTCCCCACCGATGCGGACTCCGATGCCCTCTTGAAGAACGTTTTCCATGGCTCGTCCAGCATGTCTGATCATGCCACTGCTGTCACCTCGGCACCTGGTTTGATGTTCTTCGACCCTCAAGGAAAGCTCACGGTCGTTACCATCCCAAAAGAGGTTATCCTTGACAATGGAATGTCGGCCGGTATCTTCGCCTCCCTTCGAGACGACCTTGCCCAAGCGATCCCCGTGACCATTGACCCCGACGAACTCTCCAAACGGGTGATCGGGGTGGGCAACAATGGCCGCGCCGTCTCGTGCTGCGTCCCTTTGCTGAAGGACACCCAGTACCACCCGAGCAACGCCAAGAACGCCAACGACGCAGACTTACCTGAAGAAATCGACTTCACAGTCGAATCACCAACCTTCTGTGCTGTCTCGGTTTTCTGCCCTCTTGTTCCAGGTAGCAAGATGCCACCGGATCTGGACCTTACCCAAGACGTCCCTGAAGAAGTTCTTCTAGCCCTTTCGCCTCACAAACGTCTATGGGTCGAAGTTCATGCCTTTCTCTTCATGAATACGATGGGAAGAAGCCTTTTTGTCGACGAGACACTCGTGGGCAGGACTTCTATCCCACTGAACCACTTTATTGTCAACGAGCAGCTAGCTGCAATCTCCGAGAATACTCTCTCCACAGCATCTGGGTACGAGTTTCGCGACGCCCGGACCGGCTCTGAGTCCTTTTACAAGTACATTGCGAGCTTCAACAGTAAGGTCGATGCGCTCTCCCGTGCCCACACCGATGTCTCTGCCGAACCAAGTGTTCCTACCGGGGCTGCCCAACCAATCGACCACGCCAGTATCATCAAGGAGGCAATTTTGGCATCAAAGACTACGGCCACCAACGACGCGGCAACCGAAGCTCAAGAGCGAGTCCTACTGTCCTGGCGAATACTCTTTGGCCATTTCATCACTCACCCGGATGGGAGTGTTGAATACGTACTGGCTGATTGTTCGTCCGCTTGGAAGACCATTTTGAAGGCAAAACCCCAACTTGCCCTTCGTTTCTTCCACAAAGCCTTTGAGCAATCCATTAAAGGGCTCCAACCTACCCGCAATGCTTACCATGCTCTCTTCGACTGGGATGTCCATCGCATCCAGGCAGCTGGGATGGCGGCGATCCAAGGAGCCAGCTTTACCACCAGACCTCTGGTAATGAACCCATCCGATGCACTGTCCTGCTTCAGTCTCCTTCAGTTCCTCCCTACCGACAGGACCGACAAGGACTTAGCCTCGCATATTAACAAAGATGAAGAAGCCTGTATGCAAGAAGACATGGGTGAGCATGTCACCAAAAGGGCCTCCAAGAAGACAAAATTGTACTCCAAGGGTCGCTGCACCTCCATTGCCGACATCAAGAGCACCATCTCCAATGTAGCACAACTTGCTGACTTCGCAACCGAAAATTTCTCCATGTCCAACAACACACCCTTCATGGTGGAACAGTTCGACACGGTTATGGTTGCCTTGACCTGACGCCGTCCAGTCCTGACGCCGTCCAGTGGCAGCATGTGATCGACCTCACGGGTGTCGCTGTCCACATCCTCCATGACCTCCAAACCGTTTTCCAGGTCATTGCCTCTGAGGCCAAGGACTTCACTCTCCACGCCAAAGCACGACCACTGGGCACCATTCAACGTGCTGAACTCTTCTCTGGCGCAAGAGCCCAGACACAGCTCCTGCTGGACAAGATTGACGAAGGACTGCGAAATTGTCGCCGCCCCAACTATCCCAGGACATCCGCCCTGAGTGCCCTGATTTCTTCCACCGAGGCCCCCGACGCTTCATCTTCTGGCAAACGGTCCTCCGAGTCACCATTGTTAGAAGTAAGCGATCCACTGCCGCCTGCAATCTACCTGTTCAATTGACTGCAATTTAGCTGTCCAGGTATTGTTGCCTTCTAAGTATATGAACTTACAGTATATAGAAGTATATAGATCAATCAAAGATCCTACTTTATCAACCAATTCACTCGTTGCTTGCAATATATTATAAAAAGTGAGAATAATCTGTCAACATTTGACTTTGACTCTTTCCTCTCCAGCTCAGTGGAAATTCTCAGAATTCTCTCTACGTCAGCCTGATATGCTGCAAGTTCAATCTCTTTATCCGTTCACCTTCCACTGTAGTCGGTACTTTGATTAGTATCCAACTTTGGCTCTTGCTTGAATCTTGCTTTCTTACATCATCAACAGGATGATTTCCATAGAAATATAATCCGTTTTCTGACTCGCCATGCTCGATGTCTTTAGTCGCATCAGTCTTCATTTTTAGTCCTATCAGTCGAAATCATTTCTCTATCGTTCACATGCATTCTCTTTTTCTCGTTTCTCCAAATATGTACTTTGAAAATCCTAATATATCCAACAGCCGGTACAAAACCCACGCACTGAACTCCCGCAGGATTCAGTCTGGGACTTTCGTGGCGCTCAGACGTTTGTTAGTCCAAGCCCACAAGTCCAGGTATTGTTGCCTTCTAAGTATATGAACTTACAGTATATAGAAGTATATAGATCAATCAAAGATCCTACTTTATCAACCAATTCACTCGTTGCTTGCAATATATTATAAAAAGTGAGAATAGTCTGTCAACTTTTGACTTTGACTCTTTCTTCTCCAGCTCAGTGGAAATTCTCAGAATTCTCTCTACGTCTGCCTGATATGCTGCAAGTTCAATCTGTTTATCCGTTCACCTTCCACTGTAGTCGGTACTTTGATTAGTATCCAACTTTGGCTCTTGCTTGAATCTTGCTTTCTTACATCATCAACAGGATGATTTCCATAGAAATATAATCCGTTTTCTGACTCGCCATGCTCGATGTCTTTAGTCGCATCAGTCTTCATTTTTAGTCCTATCAGTCGAAATCATTTCTCTATCGTTCACATGCATTCTCTTTTTCTCGTTTCTCCAAATATGTACTTTGAAAATCCTAATATATCCAACAGCCGGTACAAAACCCACGCACTGAACTCCCGCAGGATTCAGTCTGGGACTTTCGTGGCGCTCAGACGTTTGTTAGTCCAAGCCCACAAGTCCAGGTATTGTTGCCTTCTAAGTATATGAACTTACAGTATATAGAAGTATATAGATCAATCAAAGATCCTACTTTATCAACCAATTCACTCGTTGCTTGCAATATATTATAAAAAGTGAGAATAGTCTGTCAACTTTTGACTTTGACTCTTTCTTCTCCAGCTCAGTGGAAATTCTCAGAATTCTCTCTACGTCTGCCTGATATGCTGCAAGTTCAATCTGTTTATCCGTTCACCTTCCACTGTAGTCGGTACTTTGATTAGTATCCAACTTTGGCTCTTGCTTGAATCTTGCTTTCTTACATCATCAACAGGATGATTTCCATAGAAATATAATCCGTTTTCTGACTCGCCATGCTCGATGTCTTTAGTCGCATCAGTCTTCATTTTTAGTCCTATCAGTCGAAATCATTTCTCTATCGTTCACATGCATTCTCTTTTTCTCGTTTCTCCAAATATGTACTTTGAAAATCCTAATATATCCAACAGCCGGTACAAAACCCACGCACTGAACTCCCGCAGGATTCAGTCTGGGACTTTCGTGGCGCTCAGACGTTTGTTAGTCCAAGCCCACAAGTCCAGGTATTGTTGCCTTCTAAGTATATGAACTTACAGTATATAGAAGTATATAGATCAATCAAAGATCCTACTTTATCAACCAATTCACTCGTTGCTTGCAATATATTATAAAAAGTGAGAATAGTCTGTCAACTTTTGACTTTGACTCTTTCTTCTCCAGCTCAGTGGAAATTCTCAGAATTCTCTCTACGTCAGCCTGATATGCTGCAAGTTCAATCTGTTTATCCGTTCATCTTCCACTGTAGTCGGTACTTTGATTAGTATCCAACTTTGGCTCTTGCTTGAATCTTGCTTTCTTACATCATCAACAGGATGATTTCCATAGAAATATAAACCGTTTTCTGACTCGCCACGCTCAATGTTTTTAGTCGCATCAGTCTTCATTTTTAGTCGTATCAGTCGACATCATTTCTCTATCGTTCACATGCATTCTCTTTTTCTCGTTTCTCCAAATATGTACTTCGAAAATCCTAATATATCCAACACTAATGCCCTGGGCGTATCGATCCAAGTGAATGGAGAGCGTCCCAATGGCACAGTGTTCCAGAACAAGGTGGCGACCATCTACGTGACAGACTGCAGTTCCCTAGTCCTGTGGTCGACAGAGGGAGAGTGAAACATAGAGGGACAGAGAGATGGCCGAGACATCATGGCATCTTGGGCTCTTCTTTTTTCCAAATCAGTGTTAGAAGTAAGCGATCCACTGCCGCCTGCAATCTACCTGTTTCAATTGACTGCGATCTAGCTGTCCAGGTATTGTTGCCTTCTAAGTATGTTAATTTACAGTATATAGAAGTATATAGATCAATCAGAGATCCTACTTTATCAACCAATTCACTCGTTGCTTGCAATATATTATAAAAAGTGAGAATAGTCTGTCAACTTTTGACTTTGACTCTTTCCTCTCCAGCTCAGTGGAAATTCTCAGAATTCTCTCTACGTCAGCCTGATATGCTGCAAGTTCAATCTGTTTATCCGTTCATCTTCCACTGTAGTCGGTACTTTGATTAGTATCCAACTTTGGCTCTTGCTTGAATCTTGCTTTCTTACATCATCAACAGGATGATTTCCATAGAAATATAAACCGTTTTCTGACTCGCCACGCTCAATGTTTTTAGTCGCATCAGTCTTCATTTTTAGTCGTATCAGTCGACATCATTTCTCTATCGTTCACATGCATTCTCTTTTTCTCGTTTCTCCAAATATGTACTTCGAAAATCCTAATATATCCAACACTAATGCCCTGGGCGTATCGATCCAAGTGAATGGAGAGCGTCCCAATGGCACAGTGTTCCAGAACAAGGTGGCGACCATCTACGTGACAGACTGCAGTTCCCTAGTCCTGTGGTCGACAGAGGGAGAGTGAAACATAGAGGGACAGAGAGATGGCCGAGACATCATGGCATCTTGGGCTCTTCTTTTTTCCAAATCAGTGTTAGAAGTAAGCGATCCACTGCCGCCTGCAATCTACCTGTTTCAATTGACTGCGATCTAGCTGTCCAGGTATTGTTGCCTTCTAAGTATGTTAATTTACAGTATATAGAAGTATATAGATCAATCAGAGATCCTACTTTATCAACCAATTCACTCGTTGCTTGCAATATATTATAAAAAGTGAGAATAGTCTGTCAACTTTTGACTTTGACTCTTTCCTCTCCAGCTCAGTGGAAATTCTCAGAATTCTCTCTACGTCAGCCTGATATGCTGCAAGTTCAATCTGTTTATCCGTTCATCTTCCACTGTAGTCGGTACTTTGATTAGTATCCAACTTTGGCTCTTGCTTGAATCTTGCTTTCTTACATCATCAACAGGATGATTTCCATAGAAATATAAACCGTTTTCTGACTCGCCACGCTCAATGTTTTTAGTCGCATCAGTCTTCATTTTTAGTCGTATCAGTCGACATCATTTCTCTATCGTTCACATGCATTCTCTTTTTCTCGTTTCTCCAAATATGTACTTCGAAAATCCTAATATATCCAACACTAATGCCCTGGGCGTATCGATCCAAGTGAATGGAGAGCGTCCCAATGGCACAGTGTTCCAGAACAAGGTGGCGACCATCTACGTGACAGACTGCAGTTCCCTAGTCCTGTGGTCGACAGAGGGAGAGTGAAACATAGAGGGACAGAGAGATGGCCGAGACATCATGGCATCTTGGGCTCTTCTTTTTTCCAAATCAGTGTTAGAAGTAAGCGATCCACTGCCGCCTGCAATCTACCTGTTTCAATTGACTGCGATCTAGCTGTCCAGGTATTGTTGCCTTCTAAGTATGTTAATTTACAGTATATAGAAGTATATAGATCAATCAGAGATCCTACTTTATCAACCAATTCACTCGTTGCTTGCAATATATTATAAAAAGTGAGAATAGTCTGTCAACTTTTGACTTTGACTCTTTCCTCTCCAGCTCAGTGGAAATTCTCAGAATTCTCTCTACGTCAGCCTGATATGCTGCAAGTTCAATCTGTTTATCCGTTCATCTTCCACTGTAGTCGGTACTTTGATTAGTATCCAACTTTGGCTCTTGCTTGAATCTTGCTTTCTTACATCATCAACAGGATGATTTCCATAGAAATATAAACCGTTTTCTGACTCGCCACGCTCAATGTTTTTAGTCGCATCAGTCTTCATTTTTAGTCGTATCAGTCGACATCATTTCTCTATCGTTCACATGCATTCTCTTTTTCTCGTTTCTCCAAATATGTACTTCGAAAATCCTAATATATCCAACACTAATGCCCTGGGCGTATCGATCCAAGTGAATGGAGAGCGTCCCAATGGCACAGTGTTCCAGAACAAGGTGGCGACCATCTACGTGACAGACTGCAGTTCCCTAGTCCTGTGGTCGACAGAGGGAGAGTGAAACATAGAGGGACAGAGAGATGGCCGAGACATCATGGCATCTTGGGCTCTTCTTTTTTCCAAATCAGTGTTAGAAGTAAGCGATCCACTGCCGCCTGCAATCTACCTGTTTCAATTGACTGCGATCTAGCTGTCCAGGTATTGTTGCCTTCTAAGTATGTTAATTTACAGTATATAGAAGTATATAGATCAATCAGAGATCCTACTTTATCAACCAATTCACTCGTTGCTTGCAATATATTATAAAAAGTGAGAATAGTCTGTCAACTTTTGACTTTGACTCTTTCCTCTCCAGCTCAGTGGAAATTCTCAGAATTCTCTCTACGTCAGCCTGATATGCTGCAAGTTCAATCTGTTTATCCGTTCATCTTCCACTGTAGTCGGTACTTTGATTAGTATCCAACTTTGGCTCTTGCTTGAATCTTGCTTTCTTACATCATCAACAGGATGATTTCCATAGAAATATAAACCGTTTTCTGACTCGCCACGCTCAATGTTTTTAGTCGCATCAGTCTTCATTTTTAGTCGTATCAGTCGACATCATTTCTCTATCGTTCACATGCATTCTCTTTTTCTCGTTTCTCCAAATATGTACTTCGAAAATCCTAATATATCCAACACTAATGCCCTGGGCGTATCGATCCAAGTGAATGGAGAGCGTCCCAATGGCACAGTGTTCCAGAACAAGGTGGCGACCATCTACGTGACAGACTGCAGTTCCCTAGTCCTGTGGTCGACAGAGGGAGAGTGAAACATAGAGGGACAGAGAGATGGCCGAGACATCATGGCATCTTGGGCTCTTCTTTTTTCCAAATCAGTGTTAGAAGTAAGCGATCCACTGCCGCCTGCAATCTACCTGTTTCAATTGACTGCGATCTAGCTGTCCAGGTATTGTTGCCTTCTAAGTATGTTAATTTACAGTATATAGAAGTATATAGATCAATCAGAGATCCTACTTTATCAACCAATTCACTCGTTGCTTGCAATATATTATAAAAAGTGAGAATAGTCTGTCAACTTTTGACTTTGACTCTTTCCTCTCCAGCTCAGTGGAAATTCTCAGAATTCTCTCTACGTCAGCCTGATATGCTGCAAGTTCAATCTGTTTATCCTTTCACCTTCCACTGTAGTCGGTACTTTGATTAGTATCCAACTTTGGCTCTTGCTTGAATCTTGCTTTCTTACATCATCAACAGGATGATTTCCATAGAAATATAATCCGTTTTCTGACTCGCCACGCTCAATGTTTTTAGTCACATCAGTCTTCATTTTTAGTCGTATCAGTCGACATCATTTCTCTATCGTTCACATGCATTCTCTTTTTCTCGTTTCTCCAAATATGTACTTCGAAAATCCTAATATATCCAACAACCATCCTCCAAGCAAGATACAGTCGCTTCACCTGCAAAGAAGCCAAAGCCTAGCAACGAGGAAAGCAACACCAGGGGCATGCTAATCTGCACTTCCACCGGACGGCCACCGATGCCAGACCAAAAGTGGAAAGTCAACGGTGTAGAGAAGACCGCCTGCGTCAACTTCCTCTTCCGGAACTTCCAGTGCACGAATACTCGTTGCCCTTTGCTCCATCTCCATAAGCGAGTGTACCAATCTCGTCCTCCTAGCAAACAGGAGTCCTTCAAGACCTGGGTCCAATCGACTCCAAACGTCAAATGGGCTCCTGGGCAGGAACCACGTACCGGTTAGTTTTTCTTTTTACTGAAGTACCTCTCTTTCTTATCATACCTTCGCTTTCCACTTACGTCCTAGTTACTTTCCTTCTCTCTCATGGTTGATTGTTGTTGCCCCACCAAGTGGCGGCCGCATCAGTAAGCACTCTTACCCGACAGGTCAACTACTATGCGTCTCGGTCGGCACCAATGTCACATCGCATTGATCCACAGGACGAGTGTGCTCTCCAGGACTATCCCCCAACTCGGACAATTTTTGACAAGCTTGACCCTGCGGACATGCTTGTTGCGGAACGATTCCGCCATATTCTGGAACAGGGCGCAAGGGTAACACCTACTTTTACTCGGTCGGAACAATCCCAATTTCTTCGGGATCTCCCGAGTAGAACTGCCCTCGCAGTGGAGTCACCATACGGTAAGGACAGTAATGACCGATGCTTCAAGACGGAAAGTACATTTCGCCATACCTTTGTTTTTCTCTACAAGAGCGGCTACTTGGACAAAACGACCGGCGATCGCTTGGGCAAGGCTTTCTCTGGAGCCTTACTTCTTCGTCTGCTCCTCAAGGGCCACGAGTTTGTTGACTTTCGGCCACTTTGTTCCGTCCTTCCTTCGGATACACCAATGGGCCAAGTCATGCACAGTTGGAGCCGGATGTTCACCGCCTGTTTGTTACATTACAACTTGGATGTAGCTACTGCCGTTCGCTACAATGGAAACATACATACAGGGGCCCATCGTGATTGGAACACTTTAGAACCAGAGCTACGTGCGGCATCAGTCGATGATGGTCTGGTTGCAAATTTACGGCGCGTGCTCGTTGACGGTTGTCCGAATTATGTCAATGTCACGTCGTCCGAGAAGAATCGGCGATCCTTCGCTGAATATGGAAATCACGACTCGGTTTATACCAATGTCGAAAAAACACAGAAAGCAGTCCAGAAGGATTTCGCCCGATCCCACAGCCTTGTTGGTAACCCTCTGTTGATACCTTTCCTACCAGACACACAGCAGATACCACAAGGCCTGGTGGTTGTCCCAGGAAAGAGCGATCGTCAAATCTGTGATGGCACTTTTCGTCCTTTGCCAAAGATACGGAGCACAAGGTCGAATTTCCAAAATCGCTTCGGAACCACCTGGCATATATCTACAATGCTCGGATCAGCTACAAATCCGAGGAACTTTACCTTGGTGACGACGACGTCTTGGGCGCCTTTCGCCACGGGAAATGGAACCCAAATGTGATTGGTATGCATACGTTTTCCATTTTTGGTTTCCTGTTTTTCTGCACTGGTCTGACATTCGGTGGCAATACCTGTCCGTCGAATTTCGAGATTATAGCCTTAAGCCGTATGGCTCTTGCACGCTTCCTCTGGTCACAGGCTTCTACGATTGCTAGGGTTCTACGATACCTTCCGGCAATATCGACATCACCTGAACCAACACCTGACGAGATCGCACAGTTCACCCCAGCGGAAGCCGACTCCATCAACAAAGGTGTCTTCAATCCGGACGGATCTCGGATCCCACCCAATTTCGACCACCATGTGGATGATTGTCTTTATGTTGATGTCGCAAAGACACTGAAGCAAACAATAGCCTCCAGTGTTCTGGCTCTTTACTTGATCCTTGGCTTCCCAGATGCCTCAAAAGGGATCCGAGATTGCGTGTCTTGGGAAAAGTTCACCACTACTTTTTCCCATCGTCGACACTGCCTTGGTTGGTCGATTGATTCCCGCGCCCTTACGGTGAGCCTCCCATCTGAGAAACGAGATCGTATCATCCAACGGCTCCGGACCTTTCTACGGAAACATCGTCTAACCCTTCAAGAAATCGCAGAACTCCTTGGTCTGCTTTCGAACGCCACTACAGTCTGCCGCCATATGCGCTGTTCCTACTTCAATTTGCAACGCCTTCTTCGTATGATCCTCGTTCATTGGTACCGCACCCTCATCGGCTACCACAGACGGAAGGACTGGGAGCTTCAGATCGCCTCTCGACTGTCTTCCACCTTTATCCACCGCATGGATGGGATCTTGAGCCGTAATATGGCTAAAGTTCTTTGGGGCTCCAAGCAATCCTACAAGCTGGGTCCGGCTGCAATTCGAGAGGTCAAGGCAATTATCCACAGCCTACGAACTGAGGAATGGAAGATTTTTATTCCCCAGATGATCCCTCACGACCACCATTTCGAGTCCTTTGGCGATGCTAGTTTTCTTGGGGGTGGTGCTTATCCTACGTCCCTGGACTACTGGTTTCGTGTTGTTTGGAGTAAACAAATTGTGGCAGGTACTAAGTTAAAGCCCTCCGACGCATCATATATCCACATCAATGTGTTGGAGTGCCTCGTTTCCTTCCTGCAGGCAGTGGCCCTTGTTGTGACCATTGAGTCTTCCGCGCTCTCTGCTCCCATACGTGATTTGTTCCCAAATGGTATTCCGGCGTTCCCAGTCCTTCGTTGTTGTACGGACAACACTGCGACGGTGTCTTGGATCAACGACACACGGACCACCAGTCTGTTGGCTCAGGCCTTGGTTGCGCTCTACGGTCAGCTCCTGAAGAGATCTACTTTGGTTTGCCACACAGTACACATCCCTGGCGATGACAATGTCCTCGCTGATTGGATTTCTCGCCCCGACTCTCTCTCACATGAACGCCTTTTTCTGCAGACATCACAGCAGTATCCTTGGATGAACGCCTTGCGCAATTTCCAGCCCAGTGCCGAACTCATCTCCGTTCTCAGATCCGCGCTGTTATGCAGCTCGAGTCCAGTCCCATCAAATCTACCAGAGTCCTTGGGACAATTCGTTCCCACCGCATCCATTTCCTCCGCTTTCTGCGTCGTCTAAATTGGCCACCGATGGACCTCCTTTTGGAGTCCGTCTCACATGATGCCCGTACACACCTTCTTGCTGCTTTTGCAGTCGACTTGGCGGTGGGCAATACCGTCAAGGGTAAGCCCATCAAAGCAGCGACCATTGGCAACTACCTTCGAGATACAGCTACCCTTCTTGAAAACTTCTGTGGTCGAGATCCCCGCTACACTAATCGCTCTGACAATGATTTGGCGCTTCCCATCCGAGCTGTACTGAATGAATGCAAGCGTCATGAGAATATGCCTCATCGAGTCGACCCCTATACAATTGAGATGCATACCACTTTGGTGGCTCTGAATGCCGCTACAACAGCACATATGGACGGTTTACACAGTGCTATGGAAGATTGGTTTAACCTGAGTACCTATTTGGGTTTTCGCCTTCGCGAATGGGCCCAGGAGGATGATTACCGTCGCTTGGCTTCCGGTGGCGAGATTGCCCCGAATGGTACGACACGCGCTTTCACTCTCGATGACATTCGTTTGTTCGATTCGGGAAACCGTCCTGTTCCGATTGCTGAGTTTCTTATCGAGAATTTTGATGCCGTGGCCCGCTCCAATGTCAAGTTCTCTTGGCAAAAGAATCATGATCACGGTGAGGAAAAACTGCTTTCCAGCAATCCTCGTAACCCTTCCCGTGACGCTCTGCGGAGTCTCCATAACATCGTCAGCCGATTTGCACGGATTGTCGGTCTTGATAAGACCGATATCCCACTCGCAGTGTACAAAGGATCCTTTGGTGAAAAGTTTTTCATCCACAGCAAAGTCATTGCTTCTACCCTTTGGACCTTGGCCAAGAAGACTTACAACCTGACTGATCGCGATCTTCAGCGACATTACAAATATACGTCCCACTCTCTTTGAGCTGGGGCGGCAGTGATCCTTCACGCTGCGGGTATCAACGCTATCCAGATCAAGTTTCTCTTGCGCTGGCGCTCTGATTCTTTTTTCCTTTACCTCCGCAATGTTGCACACCTTTTGGAGCAACAAAACCGGGCAATTAACCAACTTGCCTCGGCTACTCAGTCTGAAGTGACTGCAGCTCGCGCTGCCTCTCGACTCATACCAAACATTGTTTAGATACACAATCCCATCTACTACTCTCCTCCTATTCTCCCTTCCTCCTTCATCTTCCCTTCTCCGTTTTTTCCCTTTCCACTTTGTCTTTCTCCCTTTCTTTCCTTTCCCTCCTTTCGCTTCCTTTCTTGGGCACTTCCCTTTCCTCCCCCTTTCTTCTTTCCCTTATGATCGAACGCCCAGCTTTCGATCCTTGAAACTTTCTCTTCTTTTTTCAATTTTTTTTTTTTTTTTTTTTTTTTCAATTTTGATTTTTGATTTTTATTTTTCCCACGCCTGCGCTCGCATGTTTGTGGCCTTTGTCTTCCGCTTTCCCGGAAAGCGATCGCACCAGTAGTTTGGTGGCTCTCTCATTTGCACCATAGCTCGGTACCCCATTTGGTCCGGGTTTGTCTGTCAATCCTATTGATTGTCCTTTTCGAATCCTATGATTCGACCTCGGTGCAAACCAGTCACTAACTTAGTACCTCGCTACTGTGCCAAACCTACTTGCTTCTCGTATGTAGCATCAGGCTTTTGCCACAGTTTCCATGGTAGCATACGTGCGCGATCTCTCCAGACAAAGACTACATCATGCGATTCAAGCCCAGGAGTGGAGGCGGCGCCGGGTAATCTTCGATTAGTCAGTTTGACGCAGAGTTGACGCAGAGATGCGTCAGTTTGACGCCGATGACGCAACTCCGCGTCAAATTGACGCAACTCGCGTCATTCCCGCGTCAAAAGAAACGTCCCGCATCAGAGTTGCAGAGCATTTTAACGGACACATTCATATTATTTAGCTTTTTTTAAAAAATCTCAAAACAATCTAAACGGACAGATTTCGAGCGTGCGTTTGACGTTGTGGTGCGTCAACGAGCGCGGTGCGCGCAGCAGAGATCCCGCAGCGAGTCCTCAACAACAGCGATCGCATATTCTTGTCTTTTCTCCTTCCTAACGCATCAGGATCGAAGTTGTAAGACACGTCAACGTTGACTAGGCATAGAATAGAAAAAGTTTCCCACCACACCCACCCTCTGGGCCGACCTTCCATCAAACGGTCGGCACTTTGGCACGTGGAGTGGGCTTCAGTAAATAGCCACTCATTACACCATTACCGCCATCTCTACTATCTTCTACATACCCCTCCCAATCCGAGCGAAGGACAAACGAGCTGACGTAGCCGTTGATAGACGCGCAAAAATCTGCGTCAATTTGACGCGAAATTGCGTTAATTTGACGCAGATTTGACGCAGATTTGCTTTGATGCGGGGCGTGCCCGTTTTTGCGTCAAATTGACGCACGGGGCATGCCCGATTTCCACAGTGCGCCCGCGCTAAAATTGAAACGGACACTTAACGTTTTTAAAAAAAAAGCATTTTTAACAATTAACGGACATTTAAATTGCGTGCGTTGCACGTTGCGGTGCGTTCCTGGTGGTATCTAAGAGTTGATGGATCTCAATCCGCACTGACTGCGCAGTGGTTGAAGTGACATGTG
Organism: Cylindrotheca closterium; assembly: GCA_933822405.4. NCBI lineage: Eukaryota > Bacillariophyta > Bacillariophyceae > Bacillariales > Bacillariaceae > Cylindrotheca > Cylindrotheca closterium. Next base: position 17,017 of record CAKOGP040000580.1, on the reverse strand, counting down.
CGTGACATGTGAGATGGTTGGCATTGGCAGACGCGGGCGGTAGACATATCAAGAATTCTCTGTTTCTCCAGATGTTCTTATGGTAGTATTTTTTATGTTCATTTTCAGCGCGTATGTTGAATAAAAATTCAAAATTGAACCTTCCCAGCTTTTATTCAACCCATATTCAATATCATCAACCTTTGCAAATCTGAAAATGGCTGCCATCTCCGTTCCGTGTACCGTCGACGACGGTAAGTATATCTCGTATGTAGTCTTAGACCTATACGCCTTGTAGATGTCTCAAATTGTTCCATTTTTAAAGAGCCAAAGGACTCATGGACAATCGAACAAGTGATGAATTGGTGGCTTTGGCGAGCACATGGCGAAAGTGACGCTGCTTACGAGCAAATTGTAGAGAGTCTTACAAAGCAATTGGAACATGGCAAAAAAAGTCTTGTTAATGATCATGAAAAAGTGTCAAATATGCTCGACGGAAAGACAAATCCCAATGAGAACCACGATCCGCAAACAAACGTTGTCAAGACTATCGATGAATCAAATGCAAAACCTAAAGTCCAAGTTGTACCGAAACAAGACGACGCGATACTCATTGAAATCCAAACAGGAGATTATGAAGGGCAAACATACAAACTACATCCAAAAGCAAGATCCCATTGTTGGGTTGGAAGGTCACAAGGGAAGAAGTTCCGCGAGAAGGGGATCAGTCTACCAAAGGATTTGGAGGTATCTACAACTCATGGACGATTTGAACTGCTGAGAAATCAGCTTGTATATGTGGATACTGGGTCTACAAATGGAAGCAGACTTGCCGATATAGATATTGCACCAAATTCGCCAGTTGTTTTGGAGTCCGGAATGCATATCACAGTGGGGCAAACAGTAATGAAAGTTACGCTTTTGTAAGAACTTTACAGTATGGTACTGTAGAGGTCCCGTGGATTGCGTCAAGAGAAATAACTAATAATACAAAAGCAAATTCTATCTTTGTTTTACATAAAGTTTTAACATACCGGGTGGTACAAGGTACAGTACGTGCTACTTCGTTTGGATCCGTACCAGTACCCATTTTAATACAGTAGCAAGCTCGAAAGCGCACTTTGTAGGAAGTGCGCGAAAAATTTTGCCAGACGAGTTTTGCATTGATTTTCGACGGCGACACAATCTGACGATGGTTATCGTGCTCAACTAAGGTCCACTCAACGAATGGTGTATACATAATCCTGGAATCTACCCCCATGATACGGTGAGACCAAAAGAAGTGGCGAAATACAGTATGCCTTGGAGTTACGAAAATGGCAATTTTGTGGTTTCCGAAAATCAATGGTCTTCCAGTTTGGTTTCTTTACTGTCCCTGTATTTGCTTCTAGGCTACCGCATCACATGTAATACTTTGAATTAAATGTATTTAATATAGATTGGTAGTGAACTTTATGGCTTGAAAGTTATTGTAGGCTTCTCCGCAATCCATTCTTTGTCCCATTACGAAAACTGCCATATAGACTATCTGCTCAAATAAGCTCAATTTGGCGAATCGAGTATACATAATCCTGTAATCTATACTTGAATATAGGATCTAATAGTTTGCAGTTTTAGATTTTCCAACAAGTATATTGGGAAGTCACAATCCAACGTCGAAGTGCCATTGCCAAATCCAAGTTTTTGATGTAAAATAATCGAACGAGTCGAGTCGATTCATTCGAAGGATGTGGAAGAACAGAAATAGCCCAAATTGAATACATGGACAAACAGCAGACGACATCTAAAAGGGGATGTTTGTTTTTGTTCAACACTCTGCAAACCTACCTGTACTTGTATAGTACTTGTACCAGTATAGTACCAGTATAGTAGTATCAATATTGGCACATGCAGGCGAAATACTACTGTTCTGTTTCGGTTACCTATGTGTCAAGGGTTCTGGTTTCTCTCCAACATTATGCACCGCATACGTTAGCAGTCTCTCTCTCATCTCTTGTTTTCCCCTCTGCTGACGCGCGCTCTACTTTTATCGACTGAATCGATTATTCTTTATTGTCAGAAGCACGCGCGAAAAACGACTGACTGGAAGCCGTACATTCATTCATTTACCCCGTTTCCAGAGCAAAACTTGACGTTGCTCGAGACCATGGCGTTATCACAGAACCAATCAGCGGCTAGTGGACTTGTAAGTCAGGCCCTTTGAAGCCTATGTAGGAATAGAAGTAGTACACTTGCATCTCGTAGAAAAAATATCAACAAGGAATGTGCGTTTCACTACTTCACTTGGCCGTTTGCCTCACATGTTGTTTCTGTCCTGCTGCAGTTCCTTCAAGGCTCTCGAGAATCTGGAGAAGATGTCCGTATAGCCAACGTCACAGCGGCCGTCGCTGTTGCAAACATTGTCAAATCTTCCTTGGGACCTGTTGGTTTGGATAAAATGCTTGTGGATGATATTGGTGATGTTACAATCACCAATGACGGCGCCACGATTTTGGCTCAGCTGGAAGTAGAACACCCTGCTGCGAGGCTGTTGGTCGATTTGGCACAGCTTCAGGATAAAGAAGTAGGTGATGGAACCACATCAGTTGTTATCATTGCGGCTGAATTACTCAAACGAGGACAACAACTAGTCCAACAGCAAGGGCTACACCCGACCACAATCCTCTCAGGGTACCGAGCGGCCTGCAAGGCAGCGGTGGCATACCTAAAGAAAGAAATGCTCGTTCCTGTCAAGTCACTGGAAGATGATCACCTTCTACAAGCTGCTAGAACCAGTATGTCTTCAAAGCTTATTGGAAAGGAAGGGGACTTCTTTGCAAGTCTTGCTGTAGATGCAACCAAATCCGTGAAGACCATCAGTCCATTTGATGGAAAAACTAAGTATCCCCTATCAGCCATTCACATTCTCAAAGCACATGGGCAGTCTTCGTTGGAATCGTATTTGATGAAAGGAGGCTTCTGTTTAAATGCCACCCGAGCTGCACAAGGAATGCCAACCAATGTTGGCAATCCAAAAGACGACTCAAGTGAAATCAAGATTGCAATGATTGATATGAACCTGCAAAAGCACCGCATGGCAATGGGTGTTTCCATTCAAGTAAAAGACCCCAAGGAGGTCGAGAATATTAAGAAGCGAGAAATGGATATAACAAAAGAGAAGATACAAAAGATTTTGGACGCTGGTGCCAATGTTGTTTTGACAACCAAGGGGATTGATGACCTCTGTATGAAGTATTTTGTCGAAGCAGGTGTGTTATGCGCTCGTCGCTGTCCGAAGGAGGATCTCAAGCGTCTCGCTAAGGCCACAGGAGGACAACTTGTAATTACAATGGCTGATATGGAAGGAAATGAATCCTTTGATCCAGAATCACTAGGCACATGCAAAGCAGTCCAAGAAGTTCGAGTTGGAGATGGAGAGATGTTGCACGTTCTAGGCTGCAAGGGATCCGGCGCCTCGACGATTGTCCTGCGTGGTGCCAATGAATACATGTTGGATGAAATGGATCGTGCCCTTCATGATTCTTTATGTGTTGTGAAACGAATGTTGGAATCGAACACCTTGGTTCCTGGGGGCGGAGCAGTTGAGGTTGCCCTCAATGTGTACTTGCAAGAATACGCGACAACCCTAGATACACGAGAGCAGTTGGCAATAGAAGCATTCGCCGATGCTTTGTTGGTCATCCCGAAGACATTAGCAGTGAATGCCGCAAAGGATAGTGCAGAGTTGGTGTCCAAATTGCGATCTATACATGCAAAGAGTCAGCGCAATAAAGAACATGCTGCATTGAAAACTTATGGGCTCGATCTAGTTGAAGGCAAAATTCGAGACAATTTGGCGGCTGGAGTCGTTGAACCGGCCATGTCGAAGATCAAATCTCTGCGGTTTGCAACCGAAGCTGCGATTACCATTCTTCGAATTGACGACCGTATCCAAGTGAACCCAAGCCAAGGACAGCCAGGGCGATAAGCAAGTAAACGTGGAAAATACTACTTGAACATTGTATCTAGGACAGCATCATTTGATGATAAGGTGTCGTATGGATGATGAGACAAAGTTGGCAACCTAATTACCCTGTTGATGTCTTCATGAAGTGCTTGTGGACACCTTCTGAAAAATCCTATGTGCAAATACTACAAGTTCAACGAGACGCACGGCTCAGGAAGAAAAGCTTCGAATTAACCACTTCGTATCATGATGTACTCGTACCTTTCTAAAAAAATTGATGTACTCGTACCGGTACTGTACGGTACCGGTACCTTTCTAAGAAATTTCAGGCAATCAGTAGAGGTAACTGTGACGACTCATGTCGTAACAGAATACTTTTTTGTTTTTGGTCAACTGAGTCATGTGCAATTTTCAATTTAAAAAAAAATACGAAACAAAATGCTGAAACTGTACAACAATGTTCTGGACTGGATGAAACAGAAACAATGAATACGGATTCTATTAATACCTATGTAGTCAATGAATTTGCTACGAACGATGAAATACAAGCAATGTCAATGGATATTGATGAAGCAATCGAGCGACTTGGCTATGGGAGATTTCAAAAAGACATTTTATTGGCAGCTGGTCTTTGTTTCGCCGCAGATGCCATGGAGGTTTTGCTTCTGTCGTTTCTTTCTATAGTTTTGAAAGCAGAGTGGGGACTCACAGATTATCAAGAGAATACAGTTATTTCTATAGTATTTGCTGGCGCTGCAATCGGCACATTGATTCTTTCACCTTTGGCGGATATCATTGGACGAAAAATAATCTTCGGAGTTACCGCAGCAACAATCAGTGTCTTTGGAATCCTCACTGCCTTTTGTGCGACGTATGAATGGCTTCTTTTCGCACGATTTATGGTGGGCTTTGGGGTCGGAGGCTTGACTGTTCCTGTAAGTCTCGTCCGCGCTTTCTTTGAATCAAGTGCCATCTTCAATCTAACGTTGCAGGCTTGGTGCTTTTTCAATAGTTTGATACGTTGGCAGAATTTGTTCCAAATTCACAGAGGGGTGCCAACCTGCTTGAGATTGAATATTTTTGGACAGCCGGGACGATATCGGTACCAGTTGTTGCTTGGTTGACTCTTGGAGACTCTGCATACTTTGAGTCTTGGCAGCTCTTTGTTCTCATCTGTTCGCTCCCGTGCGTAGCCTCGGCAGTCACTGCCGTGCTGCTAGTGCCAGAGAGTCCGAGGTTAGTAGCACTTTCTGACAATATGTGCAAACTCAATTTTTTTAGTCCCGACCTAATAAACGAATCAATCAATCGCCAAGGTGGCTAGTTGCGAAAGGAAGCCACGCAGAAGCGCTCAGAATTCTTAGAGGTGCAGCCGCTCGTAATGGCCTTGATCCTTTCGAAGTCTATCCAAACGGAACAAAAATTTTGGAATTGAATCAAGCGAGAGAAAGTGTATGCGATCTTTTTTCGGCGAAATGGTTGAAAATTACACTTTTGCTCTGGACTGTATGGGGTTTTTTGGCGATTCTGTATTATGGTGTTATCATTGCGGTCACAATTGTGTTCTCCTCCCAAGTCGAAATCCAGGATGACAACAGCCAGGAGGCCTCCTACTATTTTGATTTTGGTGCTATCTTCATAAGTGCATCAGCAGAAATTGTTGGACTTCTAATGGCAATGTTCACCATTGATCAAGCTGGTAGAATAAAGACACAGACATTTTCATACCTATTGGGAGGAAGCTCTTGTCTCTTGCTGCTACTCGTGGCCTCAATAAATGGTCCCCGTTCAGTGCTCTTGGTATTTGCATTTACATCAAGGATGGCCATGATGGGGTAAGTCAAAACGAAAGCAAATTCTACGAAGTTTACTTTCTCACTCACTCATTCATTCATTTACTGCAGTGCTAGTTGCACGACTTGGGTCTCAACAAGTGAGATTTTGAGCACTGATATCAGGGCCAGTGGACATGGAACAGCCAATGGTATGGCTCGACTAGCAGGAAGTGTCACCCCTTACATAATCAACGACAAGGCGTCTCTTAACGTGATTGGCCTTTTCATCTTTTCAATCAGCGTTCTGACAGCAGCTACAGCATGGCACCTACCAGAGACAGCTGGTCAGGCAATGGGAGGAGTTCATGGCACACGAAGAAATGAAGCAAAATTGGGAAAAATAGAATCACACAATCAGAGCTCTGCTGCAACAGCTCCATATCAAACAATGCAGTAGAAAAGCACATTTGTTGTCCTTCAACAGTAATCTTTGTAGTCCCTTGGAAATGACAATTTCATTCCAAAAGATATAACAAGTAGCCTTGCTCCATGTAATAATAATAATACCCAAAAGCCTTTCTAAGAGAGTAGTTTGAAGCTTACTACAAGCGTTGAGTATCAGAGAAGCTCTGATCATGTTCTACTATTTTTCTTCCTCATTCCATTACTCGTCTTCTTACCATTGGGACGGTTGGTGTTCCATTTTCCCTCGACTTTTCGAACACTTTCGATAGATCTGGCTGCACCAAAGGTGTCCTCTCCTCCCGAGTGACATGGATTTGAATTATTCCCATGCTTGTCTACAAGCTTTCCCCATCGTCCCCTTTTTCCTTCTTTGACACGCAATTCAACGGGTCCGTGTGCGAAGATACATTTACTTTTCTTTCGCATTGGGCAAAAGGTTCCCAAATTTGTGTCCCAGTGGTTGCAGAGCCGGGTTCGGAATTTTGGATCTTCCGTGGCACGCTTCAAGTTAGGACATCGTTTCCGGAAACATGGGTCAACTCTGTTCGACCACTCGTCCTCTGAACGACTCCAACCGCGGCAGTTGAAAGTTCTCGCAGCCGTACTTCCCTCCCATGCAATAATATCATTGGAGTCAGGTCCTGTTGTTAGGTTGTGTCCTGCAGATACCAGACACTTCATTTCTATCTCTGTGTCCCAGATTTCAATTTCATCTTTGTCACCATCCTCAAGCTCAGCCCGGAGTACCGGCTCCTCCGATGGATTTGCTGTAGGCAGCTGGAAGGGCCAATCGGGTTTTGTGGAAAGACCTACTGATTCGATTTGACTTTGAACAGCATAACTTGGCCCGTTCCCATTTAAATCAGACATGTTTCGCATTGAATCTTGTTGTTGCGGTGCTCGTTCCTTTGTCCGTACAGGCACAATAGAATATTTGATTGTCAGCAAATCGTCCTCCCCAAAATGGCGCTCGCAGTGATGGAAACAATGCATCAATAACGAAGGAAATCTTTGCTCAAAATACTGTAGCATCTCATCTTGGTTTGACATAGTGGACGTCCGGAAATCGTCTGGGAGCTCGTCGAAGTGATGGTGCTTATTCCGAATCAGACGCAGAAGATCACGTAAAGAAGAGGCGTCATAGGATCGGAATTTCTGCACATTACTAATCAGCGCGTCATCCAAGCGCCCATCCCACGCAGTCCCAACAACCTCAACAGCTCCACGCTCAATCGCAAGAGTGCTATTGGTGTCCAAGGATGTCTCCAACGCGTCATCAGTTTCAAGTCGATCGGAAACGTCACACAAAAAAGACAGTCGCTTTTGTGGGCCCCAAAAGAATGGGTGCTCACATATTTGCTTTGCCGTAGGGCGGAGTTTTGGATTCTGCTGCAACATCGCGATGACAAGGTCATGTGCATCTGGAGATAGTTTCTTGAGCGGACCAAGTGCGGGTCGGTTGTGCATAATGTTGCTTTCCCTTTCATACCACTCTCCAAACGGATGATGGCCTGGAACAATTGTAGAATAGAAGATGCACCCCAATGAGAAGATATCCACCGATCGGCTGGTTCTGACAGTGGGTGTAGCTTTGTTGCATGCTTGGCCTGTAGTCAAAGACGGCAAACTAGTGTTCTGATCGGTACGAACGGAAGAGTCCGAAGTCCATTTCAGAGCCATGACTTCGGGAGCTTGCCAACCAACACTTCCAGGTCCCACACCCACAGAGCTTGCCCCAGGTTTACTTCCTCTATTAGATTCTCCCAGCATACTAACACCAAGACTGCTTTGCCCTGATAACTGCTTTCCAAGGCCCATGTCCGAGATTTTTGCTATGTAGAAACCTTTTTGAAAAGCTTCAAGGACAGGTGTTTCTGGCAACGATGTTTCCTTCTTCTTTGATGTTGCTAAGAGGATATTCTGAGGCTTCAAATCTCTATGAACGATGCGCAGCGAGTGCAAATGCTTCACACCTGAAGCAATCTGCTGTAAAACGAATTTTGTTGGGGAACAAATTGAGTTTCTACTCACAGATGTCTGTTGTTCGTGGTGCTGACAGAGGACAACTATCAAGTCGTGCAAAGAGAGATCACAGAGCTCAAGAGCCAAGTAAACAAAATCACCACGAATCTCCTTTAGAAAGTATCGAACAACATTGGGATGGCCATCTGATTCAATCAGGAGTGATATTTCGCGATCTGCTCCTGCCTGATATGCTTTCAGCAAACGCTTCACAGCAACGTCTCTTCCATCAAGCTTTCCTTTGTATACAACAGTACCTTGGCCTCCATACCCAAGTATGTCATCACTGACTTGGATGACACATTGCTGTGACACCTGTGTTGGTTTGGCATCAGACCAAACTACTTCACCAACGCCATCAACCATTCTCACTGCACTTCTTGACAATCTTTGATTGTCCTTCTGTCGTTTTCGCCGACCCAATTCAAAGGAGATGACGAAAATGAATGCAAGCGCTGGGGGTAGCCATAAGCCCATGGTTAGATACCGACGATACTTGGGGCGACGATGTTCCGGCGAAATGTATCCATATTCAGGGTGAAAGAAAATACCGTCAGGCAGTTTATTTGCAGCCATAGCGACATTTTCTACATCACTTAAACTCTCTTCAGCTACTGTGTCACCACCTTCTCTTCCTAGATGATCTGTTTGCTCTTTGGGAAGATAATTTTTGGCACGAGTATACAGGAGACATGCAGGAAAGCCTTGGCTACTCGGATTGCATACCTTGCTTGTGGTTATGAGTTGTTTCTGATCCTGCGCTCGGCTGTGGACACGCACGGCATCATGGTGAATTGCCGGTCGACCAACAATATGAGGAAAGTTAGATAGTGGTTTTGCGTTCCTGGAAACAGAAGTAGCCGCAATCGTATGGCGTTGACGAGGGATCCCAGGAAATTTATGCCTGCTTCCAAGATGCAGTGCATATAGCTGCCCATTCGACAATGCTCCAACAATAGTTTGGTCATCCATGGCTTGCTCGTAGAGCCTTTCTAGTTGTTTCTCTATTTCTCGCGACAGATATTCCAAAGAGGATCCAGGCACAGGAACATCAGGAATAATGTCAACTTCAAGTCGCACACCACTTGAAGCCTCAATTGCAAAAGCGACAGGTGAACTGAAAGTTTCGTCAGAAACCCATTCGAGAATACCACTCGTAGTGTTCCGATATGCAATGTTTCCTCCTGGAGTAGCTACCAAGGGGGACAACTCACTCGTCATGGACGATGACGGAACAATAAATTGAGTACTTTGAATCAACATGCGTTCGAAGCCATCTATCGCAAGTGCTTCATCCATATTCTGTCCTTTGCCATCAAATGCTTTCATTGGTTTCCAGGCATCCGTCCCTATCTTTCCTTGCATCTCCATTACACTAATGACCTCTGCAGACGAAAATTGCACCTCTGTTGTTCCAGTCTTTGCATCCTGAACATCCACAGAGTAATCAACTCGACCGATCCAAACAGGATTGCGACCTTTGAATGACGTGCTGGGATACAGGTCTCTATCCATCTCAGAAGGTGGAATCAGTCTCAACACCTCTCCTGTGGTAGCATCGAGTGCTGCGGCAGTAGAATGCCTAGATCCGACAATGAATTGACCATCATCGTTGAGAAAGGGCGACCTAGAAACTAATTCTTTCACCGAGTTCTTAACAGTTTCACCACAGGATGACATGAAGACATAGCCATCTAGTGATGGAACTGCTGCAAAATTCGTAGAAGATGAAGATGCCGCTTTCGTTGTCGTCGTGGTTGAAATGAGTGGTCGCACCAGAGCTTCAGGAACTGTCTCTGCGTTGCGTCTTGGCTTGATGGTATGTTTTTGATAGCCCCTTTCAACACCTTCAAGATCTCTTGAATGTTTCCAGAGAACTTTCCCATTCCTTTTTGATATTCCAGCAAGTGTCCCGTCAACTGCAACCACGACTATGATATCGCCCTCGTCATTTCCTTCATTTTCCGTTTCTACATGAAATGTTGGAGGGGTCCTAATTGCATGGGAGGAAGATTTTTGAATCGCATATTGCGTCTCCTTGATGGGCGTGTTCGTTGCATCAACAAATCGGTGTCGTATATTGTCGACTGTCAACCCAAACAAGAGCATGGTCTGCCAGAGAGGTAGCTTACGATATCGCCGCCTCGTAAGCTGTTGCCTCCTTTCCTTAGTTTTCTCTTGTTTCATATTCCTACCATCATTTTCCCTAGGTTTATGATGTGTCTTGATTTCTTTTTTCAGGTTTGGAGTGCTGTACCGGTATGTTGCTGCTTCATTTGAACCACACGACTCCTCATGCATTTTTGTTCACAAAGCTACTTTTGTTCCTCAAGAATGCAAGGCAATTTGCCCCATAAAACGCAATGGACTTAATAGCGAGAATACTGACTAGCCATTTATACTTTTACTCTATGGACGTAAGACTCGACGGGATCTGACCCCAGCATCAGTGCTATTTGCGGAGTTCACTCTTACTGTTTGTGTCATCATCAACAAGAGCTCATTGTATGATACTTCTTGCCCATCCGAATGGAGGACGCCATTCAGCTCTTCCATATTCGGTACAAGATGCCCATGTTCATCATTTATAGTCGAGTATAGCCGCAAGTTCCCTTCCAAATCTTCGTCATGCTCGCCCGGAGAATCGAAATTGTTGTTGCCCAGTGAATAATCGTGTCGGGACGAAGAAGAACAACGAAAGTTGTCTTTCTCTGTTTCAGGAAGCCGACCGGCGCCATCCCAAGGCTTATTATTAATGCAAGGAATAAATGGACTTTCCGCAGCTTTTAGCGAAAGCATGCACAGTATCATGTAAATAAAGAAGCTTCCATTTGCCCAGTAATGTTCAATCATGAATGAAGAAAGATTTGAAGACCAAGTCAAGCCAGCACATGTGCCAGATATCACGGCCGAGTAAGGATGCGCAGAGCGGGATAGGAAAGAGAGAATCCCAAGACAGAACGCGTAAGCTACTGCGGGGGTTACAAAGAAGAGGTGACGTGCATTGACAAATGGCAGTACAGAAATTGGTATGTTTTGATGTTGAAACACCACTGTAAGGACCCCTGTTGACACTGTTGTAAAGCTTTGGAATCATGTTAGTATGATTCTCCGGCATTGGTCGGTTCCTGTGTCTACTTACCTTCCCATACTTCGGTGGACAAGCATGTGTTTCACTTGCTGCATACCAGAGGATGGCTGACCCCTACTGGACCTCACAAACAAAGGTGGCGAAGAACCGTAGTTCATATCCCGGAGAAAGGATTGAATGCAGTAGGTAAACAAGATCTCCAACAATATGGACACAAGCGCAATGTCCCAAAGAAATCGGACATACTTCGTGCTTCCGATGATCGGTTCGAGCTCGCGACAATTCCATAAGATGAAGGAGTTGTAGAGCAACAACGGCATACCACTCAGCCGCTTTCCATTACAGAAAAAGGACGACCGCTGCCATTCTTGCATTGTTTCAATGAAGAAGGACAAATATGCCATTTCGATGCTGCTTTGGGAATCTCGGGGTTGTGATTGCTTTGTAGGGGGATGTGAGAAGAGAGCCAGTAATGCTCTGTGATACTGCCTTTTCTTTATCAGGATATCATATGACACAGCCATCGACGATCTTGTCCTTCTTCTTGCCACATGATACATAAATATGATGTTTAATAGAGCCAAGATCACCACTGTTGTTGCGTACTTCTGATACCAGGGTTCGTCAATGTCAACCCGTGATTTTATGATGTCACGTCTGCCAACATCCGTTTCCATGACCTTTCTTTCCTTCTCACAGATTGCTGGTCTCCAGCTCTTGTGTTTGACTATTCCAAGCTTAATCTCCGGACGCTTTCGTAGTAAGTGCACCTCATGCCAAAGAGAAGAGTCGTCTATCAAAATCGGTGATGACGATTTTCATCTATGAGGGCGATTGATTGATTGTTTCTTTCATCCAGGGATCAAGAATGAGGATGAGTGTTTCTTTTGCTGACGCCGGTTGGACGGTCTTCGAAAGCAATTTTGTTTTATTTGCCTATCCTGTACCGGCGGTACAAGGATACCTGGTACCAGCCACCAAGTACAACTTGAGTGCGACTATCTAGAAAGATAAACTTATACTTCTTTTAGGAAAGCAAAAAGTCGCTGATACCTCGCGACCCAAAGAATCAGCTTCACACCGCAACCCGCCAGAGTAACTCCAGGAAGAATCCTCCTGAGAAAACCACTCAGAAGGCGCCACTAGGCTATCCTCGATAGTGTGCACGGACGAAAGGACAGAGGAAGGGCACAGTACTGGTACCGCAATGATCTACGAACTCCACCGGATGTACATACCATATCATATATCATAATCAATAACCTATTGACTTTTAAGGCTTCCAAGGCGTTCCAAGTCCACCAAACGGTCCCTGCTGAGCAGCGTAACTATTGAACGTATTTTGCTGCTGTTGCTGGGGTGGGCGTTGCTGCTGCTGAGCTGGGTACATGTTGGGGTTTCCAGCTGCAGGATATCCAGGCTGTGCTGTTGGTGCAGTCATTCCCAAGAAGTCTGCATGGGCCGACGATTTAGCTTGAGTGCTAGCATAGTTTTCATTCATGTCAAGCAATGAGCCTCCCGAAGCTGGGGCTGCAGCGGGAGTATCAAACAAATTCGGTGCAGCATTTGAAGCGGGGGTTGCGGTGACTCCAGGGGAAGGCCCATCAAAAATGTCAAGGTGATCCGAGGATCCTTGCGACGCCATTGAACTTTGGTGAGATGGTGGTGCTCGAGGGTTTGCAGCAGGTGTAGCAGCTGGAGTCGGAATAGGAAAGTCATCATCATCATCATCGTCGTCTTCCATGCTGATTCTTGTTATTTTTGCTACAATTCCATTTTTCCATGTAGGAATTGGATCCGCATCATTGACCAAATCCATCCAAACTGACATGGCTCCTTTATCTCGATCTCCACCAGGGTAGAGGGGACTCTTGAAGCGAAAATGATAGGTCCCTGGAAGTGGAAATGCATCCTTTATTTGTCCCAAGGTAGGAGGAGTCCCAGGATGCCTTGGCTTTGGAGCGAGGAAGACATTAGGGTGCGTCTCCTCGTCACCATCTTCTGGAATGAAATATCTGGAAGATGAATCAGACGATAAGTTAGAGCACTGCAGTAAGAGCAACAATTACTTGGTGGGGGGTACAGTGCAAATACAAACCTGATTGTTGTCATCTTTGTTTGCAAAGCGAGTCGTGGTGGGTGCAATTGGTCGCATTGCAATATAATCAATCTCAATCAAATTCAACGGTCTGATGAGTATTCGATATAGTCAATCGGTCGTTGAAATAGCGGTCGAATCAATCGGTCCGATATGTATTGAAGCTACAGCACCGTAGCTACCAACCCGGAAGTTTCGTACCGGTACCACTACCAGCCGAACCTTCTACAGTTACTCTACGTTCATCTATTTACCTCTTGGCGGTTTAAAAGTGACGATTAACCTACGTATTGCATCGTATATATTTATTGAAACAAAGCTGGAAGACACCTGAATAATAAAAAATAAATAGTAGCAATTGTTGGCCTATTTACATATTCTAGAAGCTAAAGAGGACTTCCATCGATACCAAGTAGTCCGCTGGAATCGCTGTCTTTCCCAAGCTCCTTTCCATCTACACCAAGCAGCTTGACCTCCCCTCCAATTCCCCCCGTTAACACTTCGATCAACTGGATCTTGAAAAACTGATAACAGTGTCAGCAACCACTGAGTTGGAAGTTTAACGGCGATATCCTGATATACACTTACGAGAGTTGAACCACCGGGGATACGACCATCGGGTGTTCCGCCGGCTCCATATGCTTGATCTGGTGGAATGCCTAGCATGGCCGTCTCGCCTTCGTGCATTTGCAATACTCCTAAAATATTTTAAGGCAAAAAAGACAGCTTGGTTTGAGTCCCAAGTTTTCTGAGGAACGTAAACAAAGAAAACTCACCAATTCGCCAACCTGGGATGACATTCGCTAAAGGTAGCTTGATGGGCTCTTTTCCAAGGGTAGAGTCAAAAACTGTTCCATCAGGAAGAGTTCCTGATTGTTGCGGCGCAAGGCAACTTGAGTGAGGTCAAAGCTTCGTGTGGAAATCAGAGCACGAAGACAGCCTACTAACCATGATAGTGAATCGAGACAGTGCTTCCAACCGTTGGCCGCACACCCTTGCCTTCACCGTCGGGACCGTGTTCCAATACGTGCAAAAGCACTCCTCCTTCCAGCTCCTTTACCTCCTCTGTTTCCTTCATATTTTCCAACATGTCACGACCAGCCTTTTCTAGTTTCTCCCTCAAGTTGGTTGCACGCTTTCAACCCGTTGTCAGCAACGGCACAATATTGAGAATATGGAGAAAGACGATGCCCCAACTTACTTCAACAATTAACTGGTCCAATTCTTTTCCGCGCTTAAAAGATAACCACGGTTGGCAAATGCTTGTTATAGCAAGTGCCTCATGGAGCAATTGGACTTACCTTGCTCAGAATGGTTCTTTGACCTTCGTCATCAAGTCGTCCGATGACTGTGTCAAGAAGTCCCTTGGCAACATGTGTCAATTCCTCTGAGTTTTCAACCAGAGGCCTAATATCTCCGAGCTGGCGTGCAAGATTGACACCTAGGGAATACATCAACTCTTCATGACTGCCCTCTTCAACAACAGCATCTTGCGATTCCAAATTTGAATACAGTTTAGAACAAATCGTTAACTTTTTCTGTAGCAAGATGAAAGCGCTGGAATTCGTCAACTGGTTCAACAGCGTCGCTGCGAGCACCAAACGCTGAAAAGACAACATCTGGATTCTGTGTTTCGAGAATGTGCAAAACTGCAATTTGCGCGTGGATGGATGACGTCACTATAGTGGTAAATTTTTTTCACTACGAGTAGAGTAGGTACAGTACCTATGATTATTATTTTGTTTCAAACCAACCCATCACCGCCGTCCTTGTTTCGTTAAGATCACCTTCAACCTCTTTTTTACTGTGTAGGCGCGATTCATCGTCGAGGCTACCACCTCGGAAACCGTCCCGGGGTACCAACAATTCCATGAAATCAAATGCCACTATAACTTCCGATTTTCCATTTGAGCTTTCCTTTGCGTCCTTTATCAGCTTCAGCTGGTTACTGTTACCCAATATATCGCTTCTATCTGACTTGGAACTAATGTGATTGAGTACTAGCAAGGCAGCGTGAGCGTCACCCGAAACCTTTCCCGCCATATTGGCAGTCGAGTGACCACGCTGAAAGAAAGACGAAGAAGATATCGAATTAGGCAGAACAAAAGGTCTCGGCCTGCATAACAAACGTACGTACCTTATAGTCTTCCTTTACCAGCGTTGATTCATGGACCAGGACATCAGAGTTTTCTGCCAGCCGCAACATCTGCGTTGTCCATCCTCGATTATCCCCGGTGATTGTTATTTTCCTTGCCCGTTTGTTTCTTGGTTTCAGCACCTCTTCCGCCTGTACAGTTCTTTTTCCATCCTCAGTTTGTACAGAGAACCCATGCTTCAAAAGGTCAAATTTTCTGCCGTTGGGTAAAACCCCAAGAGCCTTTGCCTTGTCAGGATCCACGTTTCTAGGAGGTTCTTCTTCCTCGACAACGAAACCAAAGGTTACCACCCCAGGCAAATGATCGAGTTCCGCAGCCTTGATTCTCAATTGGCGTGGGAGATGCCGCGTTTTGTCATTGAGGATACCGTTCCGTGTCTTTTGCTCAATGTTTTCAATCGTCCAAACCCCATCCTCAGGAGAAATGAACTTGCGCCTTATGAGGCCGTAGTTGTATTCTGGGTAGGTGTCCTCAAATGGATTCTTTACCCCTCTATTTTTGTTTCCATGGACGCGTCGAGCACGACTTCCGATCAATTCGTAGACTTCAATAGAAAGAGAATGGAACTTTGTACACGACAGTATGATGTTGGACGCAATGTAGTTGTACAGTCCAGCTGGAATCGAGAGGTTAGAGTAGAGGAACAGTGAGTGAAACATATCAGCACCAAGGACAATCATATTTGGCACCAACAAACGTACGGGGACCATAAATTTTAATGACGTGATTTTCCATTTCCTTTTGTTTCCGTTTGCTCTTGACAGTGTTCGCATCTTTTTGCCTCGCCATGATATGCACTTGGAGCCCTAGAAGAAAACCTGGCAAGCCAAATACATGATCTCCATGAAGATGTGTTATGAAAATTCGCTCAATATGACTTGGTTTGGCTCTCGCAAATAGTAATTGTCGTTGGACTCCTTCCCCAGCATCGAATAGCATGCTCGAACCACCAAGTCGCAAGAGCGTTGCAGTCGTGGACCGTTGTCTTGTTGGTGTACCAGCACCCGTTCCCAAGAAACAAAGGCTCATTCCAGTGTCTTTCGTATAGGCTGCATGGTCATCGTGATTCATTCCAGTCAAACAGGATCGGATCGACTTGAGCAAATCCTTATTCTCGTGCTCATAGGTTGGTGGATGGTAAATCGATCCGAAGTCATCCGTTTTCGTTTGATTTGCTCGTTGTTGCAAATCCTTAATTAGGTGTACGAGTTGAGGGGCTGGACTGCGACATGGATATCGCGATCGGGATTGATGTCTTATGTGTTGAATGAAACCGACATTGCGAAACATTATTGGCATAGGTACCGGTAGGCATTGCAAGGAGATTGATTCCAGTGCATTTCTGATTTCTGATCTGGTCGCAGATGATCAGTCAGTCAGTCAGTCAGTCAGTCAGTCAGTCAGTCAGTCAGTCAGTCAGTCAGTCAGTCAGTCAGTCAGTCAGTCAGTCAGTCAGTCAGTCAGTCAGTCAGTAAGTCAGTCAGT
>CAKOGP040000569.1:0-53374 GCA_933822405.4 Cylindrotheca closterium | reverse complement strand
ACTCACAGCTGCTTCAGACCCCCGTAAATACACCCCAATAGCAATATCAATCACCGTCTATCATGTCCAACAGTAGCTACATCAACGCACTAGTACGCTCTCTCTACGAGGAGAGCCAGGAGCACAATGTTAGCACGTTAAGCAACACGCTACAACATCATGACCAATTTCCCACTAGCTAGAACACGCCAAACTGTAGCATCATGAACGGCCAAATACAAAAATCGAAAAGCATGACCATCAACCCCAATGGACGAGTAAGCTACAGTGACGAACCTTGTTCCATTGAATCCTGAGCCTCTAGCAAGATCTTGGCTGCCTGTTTCAACCGAGAAGAGATATGGATCGCATCATCAATCGGTGCTTCAAGGTGATGAGGAGAATTGAATGTTTTCAATTGGTCCTGCTTCATTCCAGCGTTTTCAACACGTATGATCTTTGTTTGTGGGAGCAGACAACGCTAATTTTCCAAACTAGAAACCAAAAATGAGCGCTCACATTCCAGTGAGCGAAGTGTTAAATGAGTCTGCTTTTAGAAACCAAAAATGGGCGCTAACATTCCAGTGAGCGAAGTGTTGAATAATTGTTTTTTAAAAAAATATCCTGATAAGAAGTGATGCTATCAACATGTCGTTGCGAAATGCTAATTACGAAAGTCATAATTTTAAAAACAAAAGTTGGCCTCTCAGACTCCAGTGAGCGAAATTTTGGCTTCGCATGGAACTACAGTATACTTCCCGCAACCTTTCGCAGGTCAATTTCGGACACCTGTTTCAACATAGTCTATTCCTGATCAGATTCATCTCATATTTTCAGAACTCATAAAACCAATAATATGCAGAACGCAAAGTCGGAAGTAATTGCAACCACAGCGAAGCCAAAGAAAAGAGTTACCTTCAACACAACCGTCAAAGGTCGTGGAGTCTTGAGTATTTACGATTACTCCCCCAGAGAGATCTCGGCAGCATGGTACAACGCTGAAGAGTTGATTGGAATTACCAAATCATGCTTTCGAATAATCGCGAGAATACAAAATGGTGCTAGAAACGGTAAGAAGTACTGTACTAGAGGTCTCGAAGGTCGCACCAGAATGGGTTATGCGATCCGAAAGAAGAGCAGAGGAGCTGCAATCTTGGCAGTTCTAAAGGAACAATCCGATCAGTGGATTGATGGGGGAGATGCCGACCCGGAAGCGATTGCGGAAGTCTACCGAAAGAAGACCAAAAGCGCTCTACTCTCGGCCCAATTCGTTGGTATGCGTGACCAACTGGCTGCCGATGCCATCCACCGCCATATCCCAAAGAAGATTGATAATATGGAAGAGATGATGACGAAAGGACGACCCGAGAAGCCCAACTTTGTTGGTTCCCAAAATGGAAGAAAGATGCTACCAATCAAAGAAGTGCAAAGCCTTCCTACCATTTATAATTTGCGGGTGGCATGATTGCCTATTCGTTTGTTTCCGAACAAATTATATAGAGAACAACGGAATAGAGCCAATAGTTCTTTCTACCGATAGTGTTTTTCGGATCAGTTTCGTTTTCGTTTGCTCTTCCATTTGATACTATTCCAATAGAAGAAATATACTATGTAGTCTCTCTGTGATTTGATTCCGATTCTCTTCTTTATGTTTTGTACATTGTGCTGCTCGAAATTCCTCCCAATGAGCCACTTTTTCTTTCTATCATTGCCTAGTAGGTTGTATATTTGATATGATTACAATAGTAGTAACTTATATAGTATGTAGTAGTCGTCTCTTTGTGTGATTGATTCCAATCCTTATCCTTTGCAGTGCTGACAGCTCCAATTGCTTGCGCTCATCTCCCATATCATTCATATGATTATACCCTCCTCCGTCCTTTTCTCAATAATTTCACAACTCCAATACCTAGGAACTTAGTTATTGATAAAGACAGAATCGCAGTGCTCTCGACAATAGCCGGGAAGTGCCCTTCGGACATCCGATCGTTCGTATAGCTCGTCCTGTGCAATTCCAATATCCTTAATGGTTCCATCGGGACACGTCAAGTCAATGTCGGTATAGAGACCAGAGCCACTGATACTGACAAACAAATCGGCCTGTACGCCATCGCAGTCATCGCAATACCACCACTTGTCATCCCCTGGTGGAAAGGGAACACAAGAAATGTATCGACATCCATGACAGGGGCTGGTACGACCATCCGAATCGGCTAATAGTCCGGTGGTAATCATAATGGCAATGACCGAGACAATGAGTCCCATGAATCGGAACAGAGTATTCTTGATATTGTCCATCTTGCTGGCACCCTGCGACAATCCAAAAAAGTTGACCGCCAACTTTTCAATGGTAGACAATCCACAGAGTAGTCCATATAGAAATCCTCCCAAATGTGTAAAGTTGTCCACAAAGGGTGTCAATCCAATCATGCAATTCAAAAAGATATCAAAGGCCAACCAAAAGAGGACCATCATGTGGCGCCAACGTTCCGTCTTGTCATTCATGCTTTTCAAAAAGAGCAAATTCCAATTGATGGAAATGTCCGCGACACAACCACCAATCAGTCCAAAGATTCCTCCCGAAGCTCCCACTGAAATATATTGTGGCAGACAAATGGCCGACAGGATATTTCCACCCACGGCCGGTACGACGAACAGTACTGCTGCAGAAGCATGTCCATGACTTTGTTCCACAGCACCACCAATGTAATACATGGCCGCCATGTTGAGCAAAAAGTGTACAAAACCAGCGTGCAACAAGATGGGAGATAGGAGACGATACCATTGACCTTCATTGACAATCAAGTCCGTGGACCGAGCACCCGTTTCCAAGAGAGCTTCCGAAGATGGTCCCAACAATGGATTAATGGCCAATGGTTCAAAGACCCAGTCATTGACACCCATGGTGACCAACATCATGATGGAACAAATGAGAATGACAGTATAGGTAAACCACGGTCGATTGTGATTGCCTCCTTTTCGTGTTTCTTCAAAGTCGGACCACGAGAGATAAGGTTCCTTGTTTTGACGGCGCCAGGCCGCATCTTCGGCCCATTCCAAGTCGGCACGGATATCACTCAAATGTTGATACAATCCAAGGATTCCCCAGGGTCTAGCATCGCCCTGTTTTTCGCGTCTCTTTTGTTGGGCCATTTTGAAATCCCGGACCCGGCGTTCGAGCGCGGGTGGAAGGGAAGATGCCGTTTCGTCCAACGAGACAATCAATTCCTTGACGGTGTACTTGCGATACTCGACCGACTCGTTGGAAGACGAGCGTTGGGGTGGTGGTGGCGTAGAAGATGCAGACGAACCAGTGCCATCGGAGTCCGCCTTGGCCGAAACCGTGCTGAAATTGGCATGATTCGTGCTAGACTTGTTCTTGTTTGTGTTCTTGTTCTTGTTTGCGGCAGTATTCATGCTCTTTGCTTTTTGGGCCAACGACTTGACGGATTGATTCATTTGATTGAACAAGGCGCTGCTCGTTTCGGTGATTTTGCTAGTCTTTGTTGTATTGCTGGAAGGAGGATCCAATGGACGCCCCCGGTGATCTCTCGCTTCTTCAATCATGATGGGGGAGTCTGCGCTTCCCATTCCTCGTTGTTTACTCCTGGTTTTGCTATTGGATGATGTTGATGGCGGCATTGTTGAGTGTTAATTGCTGTTTGCTATTTGCTATTTGCTATTTGCAATTTGCAATTTCGACTTGTATTGTATTGAACAGACAATCTCCTTTTCAGTGAAAGTCTTTGAATCGCTTTCACTCCAACCACAATCGTATTACCGAAACAAGAGTTGAGTTCAAAAGATGTAGTTCGGAAGGTGGGAGCCAAATAATTACCGGTAGGTGCTCCATGCTGAATACTGCTTGACGTGCGACACGGAAAGGCGGTCCAAAAATGACTTCTACTTAGACAACGGTTGGCTTTGTGACGGGATTAGGCATGACGGGCGTGGTATATTATTGTACAAGGTTGAAGAAAGTCGTATGTTCAGTGGTACCAATTCGACTAAAATGAGTCATTTCACATCTTGTCCAACGGATCACTAGCCGTTATTTGCACAGGCATGTTTTCTCCGTGATTTTGGGGGTGGAAAGTGAAATGTCCGACGTCATAGTGTCCGACTATGAAATAATGTCTTCGTGTGAAAACTTGACAAAAAAAGTGACGACAATGAGAATATTGATGGTTGTCAACGACAATTCATTCATTCATTTCTCCTGGTGCTGCTATCGCAACGGAATCAATCAATCCACTGCACCAAAATCTAGGTTTTCATGCAAGAGTTGCATGACATGTGACTGATATGTAGTAAAATATAGCTTTTGCATTCGCATATCATGACGGTATTCGTACACCTATTATAGCTAGCGATGATGATGCCTCTTGATCATGATACAGTTGTGATAGTGAGAACCATAGTAGCCCTTGCGTCTGTCAAAGAAAAAGAAATGCAAGGCAATATAGTGGAGCACCAAAGTTTCTACCGTCGGAAACACTTGTCATTGCATTGCTTTTTTTGTTTGATGTGGGAACTCCCTCGTTACTCGGCAACAACAACACCATCGTGATGCCACATTGCGCGGATCAAATCGATTGATGTTGTTGCACAGCAGAGAGAATTGTTGACCCTTACTTGTAACCCTAGACCTATGTAGTATTGGGGTACGTACACCAAAGGCTTCCGCCGTCGGATCCACTAACATGGTATCGATTGTGTTTTGTGGGAACTCACGACACAACAACAGGCCACAACTTAGTCGTTGGTCCTGGCTTCTGAACAGAGGCGGAATTTAGCACAGTACAGTACATGCATGCTGGGATCCCCAAGGTTTCCGCCGTCCCATACACTAGCATACTCATCGATGGTTGGAGTGGGAACTCTCACCTGTCAAAATGAATTGTTGATCTCCGCTCGTCTTTTAATACTATCGTTGAACCTAATAGAATCAATCAATCGATTTATGTTGCTAGTGAAGTGACAATTTTGTACACTGCGGTGCACCAAATGTTGCCGCTGTCCCAAGCACTAACATACTCATGGATTGTGGGAAGTGGGAACTCACCTGGCAAAGGAATTGTTGATCTCCGCTCGTCCTACTGAAACCTAATGGAATTGTGCATGAATTGTTGATCCGTACTTGTGCAGAAACAGTTGTGGAATACAATACAATAAAGGCCTGCCGCCGTCTCATACACTAACATAGTCATGATGATTTGAGTGGGAACTCAGCTGGCAACCTACCGTACCACTGCGCCGCTACTGTACTAGTATTGGCTGAGCTCCAGCAATCGTATTCCCGTGCTTGTGAAACGGGAACTGAGTAACAATATTCTTCCGCTTTCAGATACACCAACAAAGTGGTCCTGTTTCGAATGGGATCTGCAGAGTAAATAAAATGTTCATTTTATATACTGTAAGGTATCATGTACCGGTAGTCGTACTTTCTTGCTGATACGGTAGAATTTTGTACCGGAATTCTAACACACGAAAGGTCTATCTGCCGCCATCTTATCCACCAGCAAAGTTGTCCTTTTTCGAATGGGATCTCACTAACAACATCATGCTTCATTCGAAGTGTGCAAGTCGTTTTATTAAAATAGTTGTCTGCTCGAGTCTGATCGTAGTAGTGAACGTCTGGTCAAGAAGAATTGAGTAGTGGGTACACTAATCGACTGCCGCTGTCTCATCCACTAACAGAGTTGTCTTTTTCCGAATGGGATCTCCCTAACAACATGCCACAACCTCCTATTCTTGCCACAACAAGACAAAAAGTGCCGTAGTCGTCTGCTCAAGTCTGCTCTTGTGGTGAACGTCTGCTCAAGTAGAATTCGGTAGTAAGTACACTAAAAATCTGCCGCTGTCCCATCCACCATCAGAGTGGTCCTGTTTCGAATGGGATCACTAGATACAAGGTTGCACGATAGTGTTTTTAAAATCAATCGTACTGTACCCTTCGTACGAGGTGGTAGCTCTTGGTCCTGAGTTTTGGAGCGCCGATGACTGCCGCTGTCTTATGCACCAACAAAGTCAAACTTTTTTGGATGGGAGCTCTAGACACAAACCTGCCACATCTCCCACAACTCATCTACAGACCTCCTTTTTTACTAAATTCAACATCGTAGCCTTCTGATCAAGAAGCTCTAGACACGATCTGCCATCAACTCCAACACTTCCATCCTCGTTTTCAAGTTTTCGACGTCTTCATCTTCTGATCAAGAAGCTCTAAACTGAACGTGATGTTTCAATCCATTCATCATTCATACGCCGCCGACCTAAGTTTTAAAAGTTCAACATTCAACCTTCAACCTTGAACTTCGTGGTCTTCTGATCAAAAACTGCAGAAACAACTGTTGCCCCATAGAATATTGCACTGCACCAAGTCCTCCTTTTGGACTAAATTCAACAGCATCGTCTTCTGATCAAGAACACCAACCTGTGACGCTGTCAGATCCGCTAACAAAGTCAGCAATTTCCGAGTGGGATCAAGTTCTTTTTGGAACCGATGTAGTCGAAATAGTCGATCATACTGATGAATATGGACGCGATGCAAACCATCTCTCATCATGATGATAGCAGAGACAACATATTTGGTTAAAGTGGTGCTAAATAACTATAGATCAAAGTAGCTACAAGCTTTGTTACTTGTAGAACATGTTTGTGTTGCAGCCAGGTTGACATGAAACGTGATCAACAAGGACCGATTGACTCAATAGACCAAAGGTGCGATGGTGTCAGCGATCTTGAATCAATCAATCTGAATCATTAGAATACTCTTGATCGGATGGCGACTGACCGCGAACCTTCCATACTGTACACTGATATATTGACGAGCGTTTGCCATCTTGGGTCATCACACGAGTACGTTACGGTACCGTTGTACGGTACGGTACAGTTCAGTGCAGACCAAATAGAGATGACGTGAAAGACAACTTTCTAGGTCATCGGGAGATGCGGGAACACATCCAATTGTGGGAATCGCTACCGTGGGAACTCGAATCAAATTCGACCACGATGAGACCATTTAGCTGGACGAGTGTCCAAATTGTGATGGATCGAGCAAATCCAAATCCAAATCCATCGTGAAATGAAATAAAAGGAGGTGTACCAATCCCAATTCCGGTAGGTATCACGTACATTGTAATCTTGATCATCGACTTGTGGTCATGGCGGTGTAGAATTCTTCAAAACTAATGGTACCATCCATATCTCGGTCTACTTCGTCGGCCTGTAGAATAGAATAGAGTAGAGTAGAGTAGAATAGAACAGAAATAAAATTGAATTTTGTGAGAATTCGTGTTCACGAAAGCGCAACATTTCATCTGCAATCTCTTTCACATTCACTTACCCATGCAGAAATGGCTTCCGAGTCCACATTGTGTTGATCTTGTAAAAAGTCCATCAACTCGGATATATCGACGGTACCATCTTGGTTTTGGTCCAAATGCATAAAGATCAATTCCAAATCGTGCCTCGAGGTGGTGGACGTCCGACGACCAAATTGTCGTAGGATTTCCGCTCGTACTCCAATGGTGGATCGACGGCTGGCCATGGTGGATGCAGTCGCAGTCGTTGCCACGGAAGATTGACTCACTTTTGGTTCCTTGGGTGGCATCATTCCACCATTTTCCGCCACGGTATTGGCCATGACCCCCAAGGTATCTGCCCTGGAAATCAAATGGGAAGTATTGACATTATCAAATTGCGTCTTCATAATTGCTTCAAATTCTTCGTATTCCAAATAACCATTGTCTTGAATGTCCACACTGTTGAACAAATCCTTCATTTGATGAATTCCAAAAATGTCTTTCATGGCCACTTGAAATTCTTCAAAATCGACCTTCCCATCTCCTGTAATATCCATGCTGTCATAGTAGATCGCTTTTAGGTTTTCATCCGTGGATAAAATGCCCACATGAAACTTTTTCATGATTGCCGCTCGAAACCGACGTTGCCAGAATCGTCGCAACTTGGTATCGGAATGCAACAAGACACGAGTGGCCGTTTGTCCCTTGATCCATGGATGTTGTTGCAATTGCTGAGAAGTCATGCGCTTTTCAGGACAGGGTTGCAACAAATTGCGCATCAAATCAATGGCCGATTGACTCAATTTGGAAACCCGATCATCAAAGACGTGTTGACTCAGATAATCGGGTGCATGGTGATGATTCTGGTTCGAGTTTGCGTGATACAACGAGTTGATCATGGCAGACTTGATCGATTCGTCACTGGCGCTGTTGGTCCGGTCAAACGGGTGCGTTCCCGTCAGCAAGGTGTACATGATGACTCCCACGGCATACATGTCCACGGGTGGTGTCGGTTGCTGGGGGACGCCCAAATTCTTGAGAATCTCGGGCGCCAAGTAGGCCACGGTTCCAAAAATGAGCTTGGTGGGTGGGCGTTTGGTGTTGGGGACGCAAAAGCCAAAATCCACAATCTTGACACAGGGACGTTGGGCATCGTTGCTCATGAGCAAATTCTCCGGCTTCAAGTCGCCATGTGTGTAGCCTTTGGAATGAATGTAGGCCAATCCTTGGGCGAATTCTTGCAAAAAGTTGGCGGCATCTTGTTCGGAAAAGGGTCCCGCCCTGACCAAATGCTCAAAGAGTTCACCGCCACCCACGATGTATTCCATTGCCAAGTACACATTGTGTTCGTCTCGATGATGGTCATACAATTGACAGACATGTTCGTGGCCTGGCGTTGAGAGGGAAGACAGGGATTGAATTTCTCGTTCCAAGGCTTGATCCGTAGAAGTATACTTGGGAATGACCTTGAGTGCCAAATGTTGTCCATCCGATATGCGAATGGCCTCGTAGACCTTGCCATAGGCGCCTTCTCCTAACAATTGCTGAAGCTGATAATGATCCTCCAAACGCCACATCTTCTCAATCGGAGTGGGTTCTAACATTAGGGAGGCATCCATAAAGTCCAACTGCTTGGCTGTGACTTTGCGAGTGGCATTGTCTTGTTGTTGTTGTTGCTGCTGCTGCTGCTGCTTCTGATGCTGCTTTTGTGCCTGAAGTTTGCTGGCCTTGAAGGGAGAGTGAATCTTGATTCTGAGCTTGGAGGGACTTGGAGAAGTCGTTGCCGAGAATTTGGTTCCGCTGCTGGTAGCCAATTCATTGGTAGCAACAGCAACAGCAGCAGCAGTCTTTTGCTTCTTCTTGTAGGGCTGAATTACGTCGTTGCAAGCAATGATTTTGTCGTGAAAGGGGACCGAAATCATGCTTCGTCGTCTGCGTGCGCCTGGCATTTTTCAATGTTTTTGCTGCTCGCTGAGTTTCAGGTTTGACGTTTCACGCTTGACGCTTGACGTTTCAACGTTGTAGTTGTGTTTGCTGAACCCTGAACTACTGGTACGTATGATGTGACTGCTTCAATCGGGGAAGTGTCTATGCTTGTAAGCTTAAGCCTATCCTTCAGTTGTTTGTAATTGTCTTGTCTTTCTTGTATGGTGCTTATAGATAGATGAGAGATGTGATCACCTCTGATAGAAGAAAAACTCACAGCGAAGACGTTTCATGTAGAGAGTGACGAACCTTTTGAAGTTTTTTTCCATTGGCAAGAAACAGGTCATGCGGTACAGTTTCTACGCAGCTTCCACGACTCTGGTGGGAAGATGGAAAACCTCTTCCACATTGAAATTTATATATTGGTTCGCTAATTTCTCCGTTCGGTGTGTGTTCCACACCATAAATGTTGTATGAACATTGCTTCATTACAATTAACAGTACATGAACAGTCTAATTAGTGAAGTATCAACTCTGACGTAGTGTCAGAGCGTCAGTTTTCTAGTTTATTTTACGTTTGGTGCCAATTGTATTTTATGACCGATGCCCAAGATCGAACCGGCAATAGAGAATCTCTTTTCCGGTCATAATCACGCATCACCCATCTCCACGTCATACAATAATACCGGTAGCTCTACACTCTACACTCTACCGTACATCACACACACAACACACGCAGAGAAACCCACATGTCAATATGGAAGAATAGTCGGCATCGAAAGCAACACAGTGATGAAAGCTCATCAACATCAACAGCAAGATACTTCTTTACCCCTTCCAAAAAGATTCGTCTTATTCTTTTTCTTGCCAGTGTTGGCGTTCTATTATTCACAGTGGAACTTCAACGGAAGCTTTTTCAGACGGCACTGAACGATGAGAACACTCAATCTTGGTGGTCATTATCCTTCGTGACACCTTCCGCTGTATATTATCCTTCTTCTGCTGCTGCTGCTGTTTTTGGCAAAGGATATCCAAATCGACGTCAAAAATTATCATCATCATCATCATTATTATTAACCAATGAGAGTTGGAACGAATGGGAGCACAAGTTTCGAGCCAACCATACGATGCTCTTGGAACAACTTCAGAAATCATCGGTCTATGGGAGTACATATGATGATGATCATGATCATGATGGTATTGTTGACGTAAAGTGCTCAGTGGACTATCTACGAGATTATGTGCAAGTGACACGGCCAGCTACCGATTTGTCACCGTTGCCGAATGATTGCGATTGGCCAAAGAGATTGAAACAACAACAGCAACAGCAACAGCAATGGAAGAATGGTAATAGTCAATCACCAGTTCCAGTACTCTTGTCGGATGCTACTATTGATGCTACTATTGATGCTGATAGTAATGACAACAAGTGTCAATTGGTCCACTTTTCAGCCACACAAGCCTGTCAACTATTGAACGAACGTCGTGCTGCCGTCAATCATGATCACACTAAGAACCACGGACAACAACCACAACAACAACAACCGATTGTCCTACTCTTCATTGGCGACTCGTTGATTCGGCACATTGTGATTGGATTGGGGATTGTGTTGACTGGCAATGTTCGACAGGGTGGAGTGCAGTACATTCATTCCAATCCGCATGACGATTTGGGACATGTCTGGAAACGAGCCTGTTCCTGTGAAAATCAATTTACATGTGCGACATTGAAACAACAAGATGACATGGGGCGATTCACTCATGCCTTTGGATACAATAATATGACCTACTTGAATCATGTGGATTGGTGTCAAAAGAGTAATAACATTGGTATTGATACTCGTCAGCATCCACCAAGAACGTACCAAATCATTTTGGAGCAACAAAACAACAATCCCAAGATATCGCCAATGGTGAGGCAACTCATTGCCAATCATGCAAAATATCATTCTGCATTTGTCATTGTGACGGATGCTTCCGCCTTGCACTCCGGTTTGAATATTCGCAAAACGAGACGGTTTCTCGACAAATTGGAGAACTTATTGCGCTTACAATCATCGTCAAGAAGCTCTTGGTTGATTATACCAATGACAGTCCATCATGTGGGGGCCAACAAACCCAACGAATTTTTGGAACAACAAGGAAGGCAACCAGTCGAAGACTACAATCAGCAATTGCGTACTTGGGTGGAACAAAAGAAGACGAACTACAGATTGCTAGACACCTACAGTATGACCCAAGGCCTGCCCAGTAACGATGGGACGCATTATCCATCGGCCAGTGTGGCACTGGCACAAATATTGCTGCTGTATCTTCGAGATTATCTTCCAGCAACAGTTGTTAGGGATGGAGGTGCAGCAGCAGTACAGGAAGAATGATGAACTAGAAGAAGACGTCGCTCAAAAATGTAGTACAGACCCAATTGCCATGACCACCAAATTGACACAGATCGTCAAATGGCTCAATAATCACGATGGATACCAAAATCGGAATGTCATATTCACTCAAGCCAAGCCATGAGACAGCTGTTTCGCTCCAGCATGCAAAGCCCCAGCATTCAAAGTTCTTCTTCTTGTAAGGAGGAACCAATCAATCCCAAATAATGATAAGAGTCTCACCATCATGATGTCCTCATCAGTATTTTGCCAATATACCTCTGAATCATTATTTCATTGCCAGGCATTGGATACAATTTCTTTGATTGCTAATAGTAGTTATTGCTACAGTCGAGATGAAAGAATACAAGACATTCATTGGTGTTCGAAATTGACAAGATTGTGCAACACTCAGGGATTCTATAAAACATTAACATTTGATTGATTCCACCTTAAGAATGTCTATTTCGTCACCATTCCCCTTCAAACGCTGGTTCTTGATCGTTGGATATGGACGATGATTTTGCAGCCTCGTCCATGTAGTCTTTCAAGGATGACTTTGGCAACTTGAGTTGTACGATCAGCACCTTGAATCTGGCTCGTATCCGTTGTAGTTTCGATTCGACATCTACTTTGGACTTGTCTTCGTCGTCACTCGGCGGTGGTGGCGGCGAGTCTGCATCATCCGATTGATGTGGTGGCAATGCTTCCTTTGCTTCCTTTGCTGACAATTGATTATGATTCTCCTGAAAGATGGCATCGGGTCCCACTAATTCTTCTTCCAGTACTTTGTGCAATTGATCAATACTGCGTTGTATTCTTTCATTCTTTACTACAGTGGCAAAGTTGTCTTGTTCCAAAGCCTCCAAAAAGCCACGAATAAATCCAATTTCCATTCCCAATTCAAATCCTTTCACTTGTCCCAACGCCTTGCCATCCCTGAAACCTGCCAATCTTCCTGCTTCCGATCCGCTGATTTCTCCCCGTTGGACTGATTCTTGATGAGGATTCCAACACAAGTCGTCCCATTCCATTGTTTTATTTAGATTCTATAGCTGATCCTTGTTTTGTGTTTGGCCTTATGATGGTGACGATGAATGTGATTATGCCTGCATGCGATGATCTTACATATATTGGATGATGACGATGCTGAGATGATTACATTCTCTTATTCGTGGAAGTTATTTGATCTCCGTTACTCGCTTTCGACAAAAATCGCCTGAAACTCAACGATGAGACCTCGCATTTTATAATACACATCGCCATCGCCAATAATAAGACGCAGATCTCAACGTTGGAGGCTTATTGCTTATTTTCATTGTTCTGATTGTCAAAGCTCTGCCATATTCGGTCATACAGAAGATCTGAGCCAAGCTAATTCGAAGCGACTACAGTATGATATGTGACGCAAGAAGCACTACGACAGACCACGTTTCCAGGAAAACCTGAACTTTTGAAATTCCAAAACCAAAACAACAATAACGTTTCAAATCATCCACAATTTTTGGAATCCTGAAAGCCTTTTCTGTCTTCGCTTATCATGCCAAAACGGTACCGTGTGTTGGAGAATGAGGAACAAAGAAAGTGATTACCAGTCAGATTGCGGTGATGTTGTGCTGATCATCACCATGATGCCCGTCTTGAACGTATTCCAGTCCTTCTTATGGAGTTCCATCCGACTCCCGGTTGAATGTCATAGGATAAAGTCACACTCGATGTTGATGATGATGGATCACAACTGACTGCTCCCATTCTTGCATTAGCGGAAAGGAATCACATTCTATTGACCTCCTGCTACTGCTTATTCAAAGAAGCTATCAGCAGCTTTCAGACATGGAAAAGGGGTATCGCGACTTGGACAAGAAAGTCAGATTGAAAAGAGCCGCATTGCTATGTCTCAAGAAAAGAAACGAAACTTCTGCAAAAGGAGGTGACTGTATATTTCTCACATTGCAGTATCAACACCTGCGACCACGACGATGATCTGAGCTACATCTTTCCATATACCTACCGGTATACGGAACAAGGGTACTTTAGTTTGAAAGCAAGAAAATTGTTTTCCGAAAGTATAGTGGACGCTAAAAGTGTAAGGTCAATTACAATGGATTATCATTCATTCGCTGAAATGTGTCGGTATCTCGTTCACTTGTCGTGTCGGGTGGCTCAAGCCTCGCAATCTTGTGAGATGATCATTGTCCGTCACATCAGAGCTACTTTAAATGACATGAATGCTTTGCATATAATATATGTAGTATATAGATAAAAAACAAGTTTCAAACTGTACAGTTTGTACTGAAGTCACGATGAAAACGATCCAACAATAACGATGCTCATTCGACGATGTTGTATTATCTATATACATTATGACAACCATCATCGTAAGGTCGTTCCCTAGCAGCACGCTTCGTCTTCTTATATTCCATTTCATATCGCCACCCCAATTGACGTATGAAACAGAGGAACGATTATCGTGTTGAACACATCAGTGCTGTGATATGATCATCCATGACCGATTGCACAGATAAACTACACGTGTAGAATCAATCGATCCATCCACCAATTTATACATTCACCATATTATGGCCCTCTATCATGTCGGTGTAAAGTGCCGTGTAAACCTCCTCCCAATCCTTTCGGACTTGTGGTGTAAAGGTCTTTTCATCGAGTACGTCATCCAACACGACTAGCAAGACTTTTCCCATGGCAGGATAGTAAGAGGTATCCACTCCATAACGAACGTGACGTTGACCCAATTCCAACAGAATTTCTGTGAGCAATTCACTATCTGGACCCAACATATCCAAGGAACGTTCGATCATCTGAATAAAGACCCGAATGAACCATTTGGCCTTTTTGACAAATCTGGGATTTTCCAACGAGTCCTTCGACGAAGGATCCGAGCCCTTTGGAAACCCAAACACGGTCATGGCATTGGGAGTAGAGGCAAAGAATCTGTAGGCAAACAGAGGAGAAGCGTCATGTGTGGTTAGAATTCGGCATGCCTTTCAATTCATTTTGATCGTGAAAACGTTTCCGGTGAACTTACTTCTGAAAGAGCTGCGTTCCAACGACGTGTTCGTAGTCTTTGACTTGTCGGACTTTCTCCCAAGTGGCAATCACATTGGAGACCGTGTTGTAAGACATATCATGAACCATGGTGAAGGATTATGTTTGTTGGTTTGATTGCTGGATTGAGCAAATGAATGAATGGTTGTAGCCTGTAGGTGAAATAAAATTATGTTTGGAGATGAGCTCAAATGAAAATGCTACTCGCAAAAAACCGAGAAAAAACAACGTCAGTGGTCCAAAACGTCCCAAAGTCACAGAAAATGGTTTCTTGCGTTATATGTCTTGAATGTCTCATGACCTAAAGACACCAAGATTCACCCGCAAAATGTCCCATTCAAAACTATTTACTTATGGACCAAACGCGGATTTGTCCACATGAATGGCGAAGAAAACTCCACAAGTAGAGCGTATTATAGGTCACGCTGTTGTACAATGTCATGTGCACAATACAACAATATGCGATGGACTGACACCACTCATCATGATACATGCTTGGAAGGAAGGACGTCATCTATGCTAGGTATTGATACACTACAGTACTAGAAATCCTTCCCTCATGCAATCATCCAATCGCATCCACAACAGGCACTTTACATAGTACCTCCTCGTCATTCTTGTTTGATATTCAGCCACCAACAGATAGAGCCAGGAATACTGGATGACCTACGTTGGAAAAGGTTAGCATAATAATCCATTATAGCTACAATCGTATTCTTACACAGCCGATCTTCCACTGACAAATAATGAAGGAATGAAACCAATCATTCTGAATTCGTCCTTCTAATGGAGGAGTAGGGTACGACTACTGGCTATACCGCCGGGCGGTATTCAGAACTCGATTATATAGCTATTGTGCTGTACCAAGAAGTGGCAGAGAAATTGTCTCTCTACTAAAGTGGCAAAATTATATGATACATTGTTGGGTGAACGAATGGATGGCGATGACATGCTGAACCTTCCCCTGAAATGCTTCAGCATTCAACACAAGAAGAATGATACTATGATCTCTCTCTTTTCACTTTTGCTGCGTCTCCTTGAGCAGCTGATTGTGTCCCATAATCATGGAATGCGAGATGGCGGCATAAACTTGGACCCAAGCTGCCTTGACTGGTGCGTTAAAGTCTGCCGGTTTGAGATTTGCCTCCAGGGTGGTCATCAAGGCTTGTCCCAAAGATACATAAAATTCGGGCTGAACACCATAACGCACATGCCGTTGTCCCAAATCCAGCAGAATATCTTCCACAGT
Organism: Cylindrotheca closterium; assembly: GCA_933822405.4. Lineage (NCBI taxonomy): Eukaryota > Bacillariophyta > Bacillariophyceae > Bacillariales > Bacillariaceae > Cylindrotheca > Cylindrotheca closterium. Next base: position 37,472 of record CAKOGP040000569.1, on the reverse strand, counting down.
ATCCATGTCCGGTCCCAGCATATCGACCACCTTGCCAATCATGAGCAGAAAGAACTTTACAAAATACGACGCCTTTTTGGCAAATCGCTTGTTTTCTTCCATGGTGGCACGGCTGGTAATGTCCAAGTCTTTGGGCAGACCCAAGGCTAGTTTGGCATTTGGCTGAAGCGTAAGAAAGCTAAAGAATTGGAACGAAAGGAGTCAGAAAATTGAAATCGATTGCTGTCGCTTCATTTTACGCCTGAGAATACAATATTCAGTAATATTCAGGCAATATTGAATATATACGCACTCACTTTTGAAAGAGTTGAATTCCGACAGTCTCCTCAAAGTCCGAATGCGCACGAAGCTTTTCCCAAGAGTCGAGAACACTCGAGACGGTAGAGTATGATAGTTCCATAATCATTATTATTTTGAATCAATCAATCAATCAATCAAACAATCAATCGTACGGTGATGTGAGGCTTCTCGTCAAAACCGGAAGTTGAATGTTCAGAGTTTGCTAGCTTTTGTGTAGTGTAGACGTGTCGTTTGAGGGATTCTGAAACTAGCCAACTTAAGCTTGATGATTGCGGTGGTGATGGAGTTGAGTTGTTACAGTGTTCCAATGAAGTTATTGGTGGAAGAGAGACGCCGTCAAGATTTTGTTGTCTGGTGTAGAGCGAGATACTGGTATGATTATGTTCGTTCGTCAACTTCTGCCGGAAAACGCGAAAGCAGCTCAAGGGAATGGAGAAGGTTGTTACATATGAATCTGCAAATGCTCGGACTTAACAACTGGACATTTCAGACTTAGTTTTTGCAAAATGACATGGTATATAAATGCCCGTTAGGACAAATTCAAATCGCCATTTCTTATAGTACTAATTTGTCCATGGGGGAGAACGCTATTTCTTCTCCACCAATCCTATTGGCTTGCGATCGTGAAATCCAATAATTGTTCGTTCTCTCGTGACTGACTCCAAGCCCCGGGGAATATTCCTGTCGACAACTTCGAAACTATACTACATTATCATAATGTGCATGCGTATTGCAGGTATTATACCCGGTAGACATTGAAACTTGGTATTTTGACTCCCCTAAACCAACCAACAGAGATACTCTTCGATACAACCAGCTTTTCATGTGGTACCCCAATCCATAGATATAGTAGTAACCAATCGAACCTTGTTTGCATCAGCATACAGCAGGACTCAGCAAGCAGTAGTGACCACTAGAAGGCAGTTTACTACCTTGTGCAATCAACAAAAACATCTTCATTGATCACGAGGCTGATGGAGAGCTTCAAAAGCAACAAGATCATCCAGCGACAATGGATTGCTGATGAGCCGCGACAAGCTACGCGACTTCAGCTCTAACAAGTTGTACTCGTCTAGCAGACCTACGATGCCGCGACCTTCAATGATGAACCGCAAAAGGCTGCCCGTCTCCAACTCTGACAAGATGAGCTCTTCCTACAAAACCTCCGTGAATCTCCTTTGTTTGGAGAATCAGTGATTCGACTAGTGTCGTCATGGGCAGCGCCAAGGACTTCACCAAATGAGTGAATGATGGTGGATGCTGGCTATTGTTGGAGACCTGCTGGATAGTAAGGATAGACGGCTTATTGGGCGGCCTGTTGATCACGTTCCCCAACGACTTGTGCCCAGATCTGACAGCTTGCTGTGGTCTTTCGATAAGCATCAGCAATGGCTTGATCATCGACTTTGTTCTCAACCCATTGCCTAGATTGCTGGACCAGTACTATGCCGCGATTGCAGTGGACCTAGTCTTCTGTTTGGTGATTAAAGAAGCTACAGAGAAGTAGCACTCAAGGCCTCGCGTGCAGTACCTCTTCTTGCCTTTCAAGAAAACTCCAGCTTCACTTTTGCTAATCACTTTGAGGCACCGAATGGCTATCTGGTCCATTTCTTCGTCGTTATACCAAGTAGCAGCAATTTCTTTGGGGGAGTAGTCGTGGGTGCTCATGATTTGAACACCAGTGACCATAGGGTTAAAGGTAACAGTTTTCTTGGGTTGTGGCTTCATTACAGACTCTTGTGTCTCGTTTGATTGAAGGAAAATTGTGAGATGCATCACAATGCTTTCAGCACAAAGTGGAATGAAACCAGCTCAGAGAACTTTTGCCAATGTCGATTGCGTTTGTTAACCGAGAGGCCTCTTCCAGTTTTGCATAATGTACCGCGGATGTCATTCTCTCAGGTCGAACTCCTAGTCGCAGCGTAAGAGAACCTCTCAGTTTTCCATAGTCGGATAGTCGTTTGTTTTGTTACATAAAGTCCGAGGTTTCTTCATGCGTCATGCTTGCAGTTCGAAACGCTTTTTGTCCATATAGTCCCACTGGAAATCTACAGTATCATAGATTTTTTGCTTCGACAATAATAAGTGACGCTGAGACGGAGCTAGGTTCCGGAGTTTTGCCCTATAGTTTTCATTTTCAAGAAACACGCAAGAATGGCCTTTTATTATTTTCTCGCTGGAAACCAGCTTTTGTAGCTTCAAGGAGGGAGTAGGGGCCAGTTACTACCACGCCACACTCTGGATGTGGAAAGCAAGAAAGATAGATCAGTCATCATCACTCTCTACGTATACGTTGAGCTTGACTACGCAAGTAGTACGAGAATTGGTGTCACTCTAGTAAAGTCGAGTAAACTGAAGATTCCAATATAGCTACCGCTAGAAAATATTTTAATATGAGAGAAATCTTGGGATTTTACAAATTGGGTTTACTGTGATTTTTATGCTACGCGACGGTTGCCCGGAGAAGCTGATCTTTTCCTGCAAGCTTCCATGCAATCTGTTGGTTTGGTGGACGCGGTAGACCTGATGCCAAACCGGTGGTTCGAGTCAAATCATCATCGGAATCATCGACATCGTCAGACTGCTCAGTTGGATAAAGATGGATGACTTGAGCAGCCTCTTCGTCACACTTCCCAACGACTCTAGCCCACAGATGACAGCTACGAGTAGTATTTCGATAGGCATCAGCAATAGCTTGATCATCGATGCTGTTTCCAATACGTTGCATCGATTGTTCAGCCATGACTGCCATAAACGCTGTTGATCTGTTCCTCGTTTTGGAAATTGAAGCTACGGAGAAGTAGCCCTCAAGGCCCCGTGTGCAGTACCTGTTGATTCTCAAGGAATCTCCAACTTCAACTTTCCTTATCACTTTAAAGCACCGATTCGTTATCTTGTACATGTCGTCGTTGTTATACCAAGAAGCGGAAACTTCCCTGCTTGTGTAGTCGTAGATGCTCATGATTTCAATACCTACGACAATAGGGTTAAGGGTGACGCTTTTCTTGGGTTGGGTCTTCATGTTTCCAGTCTTATGTTTCGTCGGAAATTTGGAAAATTGTGAGTTGAGCGGTTTGTCGAAGAGACCGCAGAAAGAATGTCTTCTTCAAATGCAGGAGCCGGGGGATGTTTAATTATGGACCGAGGTTCATTGTTCGGTTTTGGTTCCACCGAACTTGAAGACTACGTTTATTTCAGTGGAAAGCCAATATATATATAAAAAGCTTTTAGGATTGGACTATCTGAAATTGAGCGGGTAATGATCCCCGTGAATGTGTGTAGTGTACCAGTATGCAGCTGATTTGTTTAGAGAGCGTTGTATTCTACCGGTCAGCCTGCAATATATGCGGACTTGCGTACCTATATTTAAACTTCGTCAACAATTGGGAAACAGCCAATATACTGTAGCTTGGAATGAAAGCATACAGCGTAAAAGCCAAAAAAGCGTTAGAAATTGTGAACTGGTGACGGCACATGTTCTTCCAGCGATGAACATGGTCTGACTACATATCCTTGACACCGGCAGAACTGCAATTGTGCATGACGGATCTAATGGCTGTCATCATAAGTTTGTTTCTAACTCGCTTCTTGATGAGTCGCGAGAAATTGTAGTGAGAATTTAGTATGAATGCTGGCAAAGGAACGTCATGTATGGTATCACCATGCGGTGTGAAACTTCCATATCGCCGGAGTGCCTCCGACAGTTCGTGCAGTATGCACCGAAAAGGAGTCCTACATCTCGTACTCCCAGTAGAATATAATCAATGAATGAGGGTGCAGATGTCTTGGCCACGCTCTCCAACGACTTGCTTGAGCCCACATCATATATCACAACCAAGTGTATATATAGTCTGTCTTTCTGTAAGCCGATGTCTTGAGGAGGCATAAAATTTGGAACGAAAAGCGAAAAGAAAACGAAAAATGGTCTAGTCTGTACCCCTGACATCAGCAGCATTGCTACGATACGGCTGTGTCTGAAGGATCTGATGGCTATCGTAAATTTGTTGGTAGAAGTCGCGAGAGGGTGAAATAGTCAGTCAGTCAGTGTGTATTTTTATTTGGTCGGATTATTCGACGATTTCTGCGCACTTTCTGCGCGTTTTACATAAACAAAATATTGAATAAAGTGCATGAAATCGTTTCACTATTTGAAAACGAAATGGCGGATCGAACTTTTGTTTCCAGTAACTCAAACGTCGGCACGAATCCATGTCAACAGCAAGTCTTCTCTTTTCCTACCATTATTTCTCTACCGGCAGCTGGTGTTGCTTTCAACATTTTGACTGTTTCAACTGCAGCTGAAGAAGAAAGCAAAATGGATGGTGACCCGCCCACTGCGACTGTGGTCGTTGAAAAACGCATTCTTGTGAAGGATGCAATGGAAATGGACACCAAATCAGCATACGCCATTGCTCTCGAAAGTTGCAATAATGGACACTGTCAAAGCACGGCTTCTATTACTGATGCCGATAACTCGATGGCTTCTTCAAACGATGACGGAAAGATACACAAACCGCTCTGGAAGATCATCGAGGCCAAGGATGACTTGCCAGAAGCCCCTGACGGGCCCAAGCGAGAGTGGGAACCTGTTTATCATTGGTTTCATAATATCAGCAAGAAAGAAGCAAAGGCAAAGGTGTTGGAAACAAATGATGGAGATGGTGCAACGGCCTTACACTCTGCTTGTCTCAAACAGGCACCTCTTGATATCATTCGGAAAATCTTGGATATCGGTGGAGCCGAGACTGCTAAATTGACCGATGCACATGGAAGATTACCACTACATTGCGCTTGTATCTTCGAATCCGACTTGAATGTCATTCAACACCTGATTGATTTCTATCCTGATGGTGCTTGTCAGAAAGATATATATGACAAATTGCCACTCCACTATTTAGCTGCCGAAGACTATTGCAACCCGCAGGCTATGCAAGCTCTCATTCATGCATATCCTGATGGTACCCGAGTCAGAGATGGAGAAGGAAACTTGCCCCTACATCTGGCTTGTCGATACCCTAGCGGCTTGCAGGTCATTAAGGCTCTCACTGATGTCTATCCTGCTGGCGCTGGTGAAAAAGATAGCAACGGAAGCTTGCCTGTACATGATGCTTGCCGATACAAAGGCACACCCCAACAGGCCATTCTACATCTCATCGACATTTATCCTGAGAGCGCTGACGAGTGTGATAGTAGCGGGAGATTGGCCGTACATTTGGCTTCTTACCGTGGCTTCTTCAAGGTTGTGAAAGCTCTCATTGATCTCTACCCTGATGGCGTTTGTGAGAAAGATCGTGACGGAAGGTTGCCCCTTCACTTGGCTTGCAAGCAGTCGCCGGATCCGTCACAGCAAGTCATTCTCCATCTCATTGATGTCTATCGTGATGGTGCTGCTGACAAAGATATTGACGGAGACTTGCCCCTTCATCATTATATAGCTTGCCAGCAGTCCTTCGACTTGCAAGTCCTCGCGGCTCTAATTGCTGCACACCCGAAAAGTATGGAAGAGCGAAATATTCATGGCAGAACGCCCTTTCAGTCTTCAAAGAAAGGAAGTGACGGGGCAAGCAAATATCTTCATTATATTCTACACAACGAAGGTTACTGGAATGGGGGTAGTGTTCTGACAGGTGAACGGAAGCTTAAGAGTTGCATGGAATACATGCCACATGAAATCTTTCTCAGCGCAATCTCTCAAAACATTGACTCGAAACAATTGGTCCCGTTGTTGAACCGAATGTCATGCAACCAAGTGGCAGTCTTTTACATCATGCGAGACTTGTACATTTACGTTGCTCTGATTGTGTCGTTCATAAGTGCCACAAACCAGTATCTTCTGGAAGAAGAGCCAAACCTTGGGTGGGCAATTTCTCTCATTCCTTTGGCAATTGTGCTATTTCTAATCGAGCTACTGCAGCTTTGGCGACGAAAAAAAAATGGCGAAACGGCGGCGTATTTCGTAGATGTCTGGAACTGGATTGAGCTAACTGCTATTGCTCTCATCCTGGCGTCAGCAGAAAGGCTGATTATGGAAGAGTATGTTCAACTGGATGGCGATACTGAAAGAACGCGGCGTTTGTTGATGTTTACTGGTTTCTTTCTCTTTGGGTCTTTGGTTTCCTTTATGAAGAAAGCCTTGTTACCCTTTGCTACATTCGTGGGCGGTGTCATGTTCGTAAGTTTGATCCTTCATGTTTCAGCGTCAAATGGCGAAAAGGTTGCTCACTCCTTCCCAACTCAAATCGTATTCTAGATCTTATGGGCACTGATCCCTTTCTTAGTCATGGCAGGAATGACTCTCGTCACCTTTGGGTACATGTATTTTGTATCATACAGCGATCAGGAAGGCTTTGAAACCATGATGGCTTCGTTATTTTCCGTCTTTTCAGCAGTTATTGGTGGTCAGCATGACGCAGCCGTTGGCTTGTTGGATATTGTCTTTGGCGTGGTGACGGCGATTGTACTACTGAATGTTTTGATTGCCATTGTCTGCAAGGCCTGGAATCAGGCAATTGAACGAAAGTACGCAAGAGCAGTATTTTGGCAGTATCGCATCGCTTTCATTCTTGAAATGGGCATTGATGATTTGAACGAAGAAGCCGAGTGGGATTCAGAGGACAAACTAGTCCTCGGACCTGTTGGACTTCGGTTCATCCTTCGTTGTATATCACTGGCCTTTAAATTCGTTCTTGGCGTCTTGTCTTTTGGTTATTGTTGGCCAATGCACATGCGCAAGAACTTATTTGCTGAAAAGTTGGAAATCGATGAAGAAAGTACCGAAAAGGCTGAAACCAAAGAGCTGGTATCACTGATCACAGAGCAGTCAACCAAGCTTGACAAAATGGATGCTGAAAACAAGCAGCTTGTTAACAAAGTGGTCGGCATGACAGCCGAGAACAAGCTGCTTTCTTTCAAGATTGCCGACATGAAAGCTGGAACTTTTGATCTTGCTCTTGAAATGAAAACTCTACAGTCTCAGAACAATCGGATACTTGTGCTTTTGGAGGGTCTCTCGAAACAGGAAAATAAATAACCCCGCCGACATTTACAGCATTATGTTCAATGTATACATTATTATGATGATGCGATGCGATTTGGTATTTTTTTCTTCGGCCTGTCATCTCCATTTTTATATTCGTTCACGAATAATATATAATAACCGCAATAATAAGACAGTCCGTGGACAGACTGGAGAGACGCGCAACGCGTGCAAATAATAAAAGGTTGACGATCGATTTTTTTTCACAGCGTAATATTTTCCTCGTTGGACAATGGCGAGAATAATGACTAATAGTACAACCATGGTGCAAAGTCAACAATGCGACCATGGAGAGCAAAATTCATGATATGCTAGGCACCAATACTTCTTTCACCATTAACCGTGAAGACGGAAGAGCAAATCAGTTTTAGAACACACGTTGCCGTTGAGCCGAAACCGTGGAAAAAAACTATGCTCACAACTTTTCGATTTACTTTGAAACGGATCTCATCACTAGCTTTTCTACGAAGCTTGGTACATCTTTCCAAAGTCGAGACGTTTCTTGCTTCAGCAGAGCAACTTCATTTCACAACAGAATCTGCTCATATTTTTGACATTCGATCAATTTGCATCAACTCAATCCTTTCAAAGAACAACAACAAATAAACAAACAAACAAAACAATTTCCACCATGTTGTCTCTTCGATCCATCATCATGATCTTTCTCCTTTTGGCCATGCAGCCAATGGCCATGCCTACCTTGATGAGTGCAAACTACACTCGTCCATCCACTCAAGTTTCCAGTTTGGCCAACGAAAACATTGTTTCCACTGTTGACTTTGTTGGAACCACCGTGGAAATGGAATCCACTGGTGCTCCTTCTTTCTCCCTTGCGGAGTTTATCATGTCTATTGACTACGAATCGATCAAGGCTTTCGCACAAGACCTCAACGAGAAGTACGAAACCTTCACCCAAGCATGCACTGATGCCATGTCTGCCATCTTCGAGTTCTTCAGTATGGAGTACAACGCATACAAGCAATCGATCAACTACGAGTCGATCAAGGCTTTCGCACAAGGCTTCAACGAGAAGCACGAAGCCTTCACCCAAGCATTCACTGATGCCATGTCTGCCATCTTCGAGTACGAACCATTCCACCAATCCATTGACTACGAGTCCGTCATGTCTTCCGCAGAAGCACATATCCAAGAAGTGACTGCTGCCATGTTTTCCAACATCGAACTCTTCATCCAGAAGCTTGAAGCATACAACCAAGAGTTCCAAGTCGAGTATCACCGAGTCTACAAGAAGCAGCAAGGAAATTTTGCCACTGACCTGCGTGCTGCAGCTCCAGCTTGGCCAAGCTTATTTGACCATGGATTCATCGTCAAAGATGTTTTCGACGGAGTGCAATCCTACACCACCAAGGACCCATTCGTCCCAGCACCACTTCCACCGTTGCTATCCCTTGAGGACGCTCAATCGATTGCAGCAATGGAGGTGGTATTGGACTCCTCGACCACTTTTGGTGCCATTGTCATTGCCCTACTCTTCGTCGTCGCTATGACTACTATCATTTATGCCAACAGTGTCATCGATCGAGGGCTCATCTCCATGGAAGATTTATCGATTGTCTTGGAAACACCCTGTTTGTCCATGACTGATTTGAGAAAGAAAATGACACCATCGGTCATACTCCAATCTGAGGCTGCTTCTGCTAGGTATCAAGCCAGTTGCGACAAGTCCAAGGACCCTTCTGTCATGGACCTCTGCAACCTATTCGCCAACATTTCCTTCCTGAAGGATACTACGGATCCTTCGAAAAATGAATGAGAGCTTTTGAAAACAAACAAAAAGAGCGACTCATGATATGTTCATCTACCTCTACCGTTTGACCCTCCTGCAACATCAAGGCCAACTCGATCTTTGGGAGTTCGGCCTACAGGGGTACTGCTGCACCAAAAAATTGCAGTAGGTGGTCGCGTAAGTTAAGGAGGACATACAAATAAAATCATGTGGAAAAATAATGCTAGGAAGATAGGATGGTGGATGGCTTCGGAATAAGGTGACTTGAAGATATTATTATCGAATAAGCAGTCAGGTGGGAGCGCAGTGCTCGAAATACTATTCATGACGACTCTCAAAAGTCGTCAGACCTTCAATGATACAAACTTTGAATGGGAACAATAAGTTCGAAGATGAACTATAAAAATTTTAAAAAATAACAGCAATGGATGCAAAATAAAACATCAGCCAATCCAAATATTTACTATACTGTAGTAGTAGTGTAAGCTATTTCATTTCACTTTGTTTGCGAAACTTTGCAATGCCCAAGATGATCGCTTTTGATCTGACAGACATTGGCTAACATAATTTTGTCTTCAATAAACTCATATTCTCTCTAATAATCTATATAATGTAGGTATGGATTACGACCGGTAAGAGCGACCCAAATGTTGCCGGCCGGCCACGCGCCTGCCAACCACCGGTAGATGAATTATGCCAATGCATGATGAAGACGATATATAATATAAAATAATGACCCCTGCTCCTGAGTATTTGCCAGGAGAGAGTCATACTGCATACAGGATAAAGCATCATTTTCCCGTACGTACCGGTATCGGTACAGGTACACGTACATAGCAAACACGAGACTTTTTTTAATATAAAAAAGGCGAATGCTAATTCGAAGGATCCGCTAATTTCGAAACGTACCCTCTCAAAACGAACCCATCGTGCACTGCATGGAGATGGAATTTCAGGCATTTTTGGCTCGTTAATATTACGATTCCATATATATACAAAAGGCCTATACCTGGGCGAAAATAAATAAAGAGTGGAGGCTAAGGCTTAGTCGTAGCTCGCAGAAACGCGAACCAAATATTAACTAATGTCTCTTTTTCCGCCGGTTGCGAAACGTTTCAAAACGAATCATTGTAAAAATCACGAATTGCAGTGCGAATAATTATCATGCCATCGGTTGTGAGTACCATGTCCTCGCTTTATAGCATCAGCGAGGGCTCTACGTTTGGTGTTGAGCGCGAAGACAACCCTCCCACCGTTCCTCGACGAAGGGCTAGCGGAAGCCAGTCCATTGGAACCTCAGAAGCAAGCAATAATAATCAGCTGCAAGCAAGGGAAAGAATCAACGAAGATGAGACTGATATTACAGGGGAAAATAAAAAACGAAGCTCGAGTACACGTGACAAGAATATTAGAAACATTTCTAGATCCAGTCATAGAAGCGGTAGGAAACGAAGGTCTCATTCAAACAGAGGTGACGATAAGACTGAATTAGAAGTTGAAAATCAAAGAGAAAGCAGCAAAAGGAAACAACGATCAAGAAGGTCCCAATCTTCATTCCTAGGAGAACCCAAAGACGAAATGAATGGCCGGGAAGATACCAACCAAGAAAAAATTTCGAGAGACATACCAGGAAGACCAACTTCAAACCGAAGTAGTTCATTATCATCCCATCGACCATCAAAGACCAGCGGAGCAACCAAGGAAGATCAAACCATTGCTTTTGACGAAAGGCCAAAAGAAGAGAGTGTGGAAGAAGGGCCAAGAAGAAAAATGAGTTCCAGGCGATCGTCTTCCTCATCATCTCGCAGAGACTCTTCCCACCGCAATAATGATGACGAGTCATCCAAGGACACGGTAGTGGGCGAGAGACGCCATCGTTCTTCTACTTCGTCCGGGCAGCATCGCCGACGCCACTCCCACCAATCATCGCATCCATCGTCGCGCCGGTCATTGTCGTCATCAAGACGACCATCTTCCGTATCTTCGTCATCCGATTGGACAAGCTCCTCGAGAAGCCGTGATAGTGGTGCCCAGCGCGAACAATGCGGTAGATCGAGCAGTGATAAAGATGTAGCCGAAGAAGACTTAGAGGTTGAGACACCAGGTGCCTATCGAATCAGCACTCATTCCACTACTCGGATGATGTCCAGCACGCATTCCACTCCCTGGGCGCTATCAATGAGTTCGTCAGTATCGAGCAGTGAACACTCATTTGCGATGGACGAAGGAGAAGCTCTTACGGCCTCCACTCGCTCCGAGTCCTATAGTCGTGGCGGATCTCTTTCTTTATCCACCCGAAGCGCCATGGTGAGAGCGGAAGCGGCACCGGACTTGACCGAAGAAATTGCCACAGCCAGAGATCAGGGCCGCACGGAGGCGTTTGCGGAATATGCGAGTCGTGAATCTTCCATTGTTGTGGTAGGAGTCCCACAAACAAGAAAATCAAAAGCCGGAAATGATGCGAGGAATGGCAAAAAGAGGAGAGCACTCATTGGATATACATTTTGTTGTTGCTTGCTTGTGCTCGTTAGTGGTATAATCGGATATTTCACAATGATTGGTGGCAAAGAGAATGATGGATTACTTCCCGTAACTCCTGATCAGAGTGGCGAAGATTCAGAACTGCTTGCAGATATTAGGTTTGATCCACCAACGGCAGACGATTGTGCTTCGGTTGCAAATGGTACGGAAGTGACTGGTCAGGCTGATATGATCACGAAGTTTATCGACATGCACATTGAGCTTACCACGGACAGTGAGAAAGACGCTAGCTTTCTTGTTACACTGTTAAAGCAACAGATCCAACTATCACTTATGCCGTTACTGATTGGATGTGACGAATATGTAGGAAACATAATAGGTAACGGAGTGGTTGATTCTGTCAGCAACCAGACGGCGCCTTGTCTCTTCCGAGGGAACCCGAATTGTGTGGAGGTTGTGTTGACAATCAAGATTTATCTTCGGCGCAACTTGGATGGTAGTGTTGCTGTGGAGATAATGAATGATCTTCTTTTGGGCAAAGATTTGAAGAAGAACCTTGAACTGTCGCCAAGTGTTGAGACTGCCAGCGTTTCGCTGATTGTTCCTTCGACTAACTCCATGAGCAACACATCTGAAACTCCAACATGGAGTCCAAGCATGAGTGCTCCAAACAGCATGTTCGGACCTCCTTCGCCAATACCTGGCAGCTCTGGACCCACAGTCGAACCTATCACTACTACAAGTAACCCATCACCAACGCCAACAATACGGGAAACACTGGACCCAACATCCACGCCAGTGTCTGTTCCGACATCAAGCCCAGTACTGGATTATCAATCTGATATCACTTTTCAGCCTGCCCCTGTCAGAATAACTCCACAGCCGACGCCTAGCCCATCGCTCCAAGAAACGGCTAGACCCACAAGTATTCCAACAGGTAGACCAACACCAGGGCCGACACTTATGCCCATTCAAGGGTCTACACCTTTGCCGACAGGCATGATCACGCCCAGTCCCACAGCTAGTCCAACACCCGTACCGACGGCTGATCCAACACAGTTACCTTCAAAGTTACCGTCATATATTCCAACAATCATGCCCTCTCGTATTCCAACTGAAAATCCATCCTTCACACCAAGTTTGACCCCAAGCAATGGTCCAAGTCTCGATCCATCTACAAAACCGACATTGGTGCCTTCCATTCCACCTTCTGTGTGCACAAGTGACACGAAGATTGTCCCGCTCTTTGATGAAGGAGACGGCGCTTACAATCAAGTTAGCCCAGGTGAAGTCAGTACAGAAGTGCAGAGGTTCTCATGTCGAGCTGCTGCAACTACGGATATTGGCATCGTCAGTTTTGCCGAGCCTGGGTGCACAGCGGAGTGCCTTTTCACAATACCCTTCTCAAGCTTTGAATCATACTGCAACAGCAATCCAGCAGGAGGCTTCTCTTTTTCAATTCCTGGTCCTTTTACCGATGATTCAAAGTTGTTTATAGGAACCGTTGCAGACGACTTCGAATTGACGTGTGGAGGGCAGCTATCGATAACTTACTTTGACTCCAGTGCAATTGGCTGTTTTGCTGATGCTCAGCAGCGAGCCATGGTTGGGACCGAAAGACTAACATCGAGTACAATGACCGTGCAACAATGTCTCCAGAGATGTTTTGAAGCCGGTTTCAGTTATGCTGGACTGGAGGGGCGACGCGATTGCTTTTGCGACAATGATTACATGCTTTATGGAAAGATTGAAGATTCAAGGTGCAATAGAAATTGTGTTGCTGATGGAATGCCATGTGGTGGCGACTGGGCCATGTCTGTGTATCCGACTGGAATTGATGGTCATGACGGCGATTATACGCCTGTCCCTTCTGTGGCTCCACTTGGAGTACTTGGTTGCTGGCAAGAAGATCCTGCGATGATTGTGACATCTTTGAATCCGGTTTGGATGGGGCGTTGCATCGATCATTGCACTTCTCTAGGAAAGACGTATGCAGGACTGCATAATAAAAACAAATGCTACTGCGGTGATGGTTACCAAGCAGCTGGTACAGCTGTCACTTGCGATAAAGATTGTGGTGGACCGTGTGGAGGCACAGATTCCTGGAGCATCTATGCTACATGAGTGCAGTACAGTAGATGAAGAACTAAGATTAATATTTGTCTTGTGACATAGATAAAAAACATCGGCTAGAATGTATCTAAATTGGGATACTACTACTGACTTTCTGTTCCCCACAAGCAATGAGACTCGATGAGAAAGACTTTTGACTTCTGCTCGACAATGCCAAGGGAAAGCATTTCTCGTGCCAAATCTTTTTCCTGCTTTCACTTCAGTGGAAACGTGCGCCTTTTTATTGCACGGGATACTTATTCTATGACTTGAATTTGTCATCCTCACTTGTCAAACTTTCGCAACTATTCAAATTGCCTTCTGCTCAACACTGCCAAGGGAAAAGCGGTTCCCGCAATAAATCTTTTTCACTCAGTTTACTTAACGAAATGGCGATCAAAAAGAGAGGTAAGTTGCCCGCTTGAGAAGGTCACAAAATCAGAAAATCAGATAAACCAACATTGACCAACAGCAAACAGTTTCGACCACAAGAAAGATTCAAGGAAAAACATGATGAGCTCAACGCACAGTCATGATCTATACAGTCGCCGCGAGGATGACATCATCTCGCACCAACAGCGATATTGCCTTTGTGCTGGATTTAGTACGCTGTCGGCATTGGTCACCAGTCTCATACGGATTGTCAATCTCTTCTTGGCCATATTCGTGGCAACCACGGAAGAGTTCCTTGCCGTTCAGATTTTCACCAGCGCCTTGGCAATCTATCAAGTAACCTGTCTAATGATACACATGAAGCGAGAAGAACGAGTCAACCCAAACACTTCCCTGTACGAGTTCACCAAATCGCAACATGAAACCATCAAAATGGTTCTAGCGGTCATTGTGGGACTGATTATGGCAGTATGTCTTCCATATCTAACATTTTGTACAGATGAAATCCAATGGCGCCATGCCGGTGGTGGTGTTCTCTTGTTTGTATTCCCTGCTAGTTTCGACTACCGCATTCGTCGATCCATACTGTACCTGTTGTTGGGCATCCGACCAGAAAACAAGAACGAAACTGGTGACACTGACATTGACAATGGCTTCATATTGCTTTGGATGGGAAAGTACTTTCAGATGCCAGTGGAATTGGGACCTGTCCTTGCGTATGCCTTGGCCGAACAACATGACGAAATCGTGTTGATTTCGACCTTGGTCATGACCATGGGTCTGATTCTGGTAGGGGTTGTCGCCAGAACTAGACCCGGCAATTGTTGGATCAGTCGTGATGGCAAGGTTCATATTCCAGTCAATGCCTCCAAAGCAGAATTGAGTTATGCGGGTTACTTGGCCTCCTACTATGATGCTTGTGACGACGAGCGAGTAGTTTATGTGGCTTCTGGAGATGTGGCCAAGGATATTCCCAGACTATTGGAATGGATTGCAGAATCCGATCTACCAGAAGCCGGTAGATGGGGTCAAGTCCTGGGATCTGGCAATGCGGAAACTGGAACGGAATTATGCGTCGAACAATGCTTTGGCAAGTCTATCCTGTACCGTCATGACGATGTCGTAGTAGGTTCGACCACCACCTACATTCACCTAGGACAGAAAGTTTTCGAGATTCAAGGAGGAGGATATATGAAAGAAACTTCATCCAAGCTCGAGCTACTAGACGGCGCTACATCAGTCAGTGGTAGCTGGGAAATTATGTGAGACCAAATATCTGGCTGGAACAACAATCGATCATGATAATGGCTGGTGGCACTTCATTTGCTCCAATATAAGCAAGGAGAAACGTTCACATTGGACCATAAAGGATATTGCCCACTACAAGATGAATTCAACAGTACCTATGCATATGTATTACATTTTATATTTTCAATCTCTCACTAGGCCCCTGCATTCCTATATTCTAGATACTACTAGAACGAATATCCCCTTTCCAAGTAATAATAAGAGAGATGAGATGTGTGTTTCGAATGTTTCGATTCGATTCGATTCAAAACGTCGCTTGACTTGCGTATACGGGTACCCGTATTCATGACGACGATAGAAAAAGCATCACGACTACCAACTGTACAGGCCAAACAAACTAGACACCATCAAAAAATTGCAGGCTCTTGCTTCCTCCAAGTAAAAGTGCGCTAAGTAATTATTTTTTATGTATTGTATTGTTTTGTGTATTGCTTCGCATCGTCCCACACCAGACGATGATGCAATGTACATTGGCGTATTGGAGTAGAATCATTTGATTTCATACCATATCTTCAAACAACAAGACCAATTCCAAACCAACATTCCATCTGCACTACTATCTATCGATAGAGATGCCATATTTTTTTAATAATCACCTTCGACACTATCGGCATTGATAGTCATGTCCAACTTTTCTCCAGTCACACGAGTATAAAGCGACAAGAGATCGTCGCAATCTCCTTCAAAGTGCGAAGTTCCATCAAAGGACTTGGAAATGAAACAGGCATCGGCCGAACCATCCGAGACTGGTTCGTAGGTAGTACTGACGGCAGTAAACCTCTTGAGAATGGGTCCGAGCATTTGCAAACCAGGAGCGACATCTTCGTCGGGGTTGCCCTTTTCGGACAGAGTCGAAACAATGGCCACGTAGATACCAGGGGCGGTCGTTTGCAGAGAATGTCCCATACAGCAGACAAATACGTCATTGACACGGTTGACTTGAGGTCCTGGAATGACGACTTGTACGGATTCGGCATTGTTGGTGCCGGGAATGGGATGATTCAAGAGGCAAATGCATCTAACGACAGTTCCCGTGGGACGAATCTTGTCTTGTTTGAAATAGGATGGATCACCAATGACCATGCCAGCCTTGGCCATTTGATTTCCAGCCTTAATACCACACGCCTTGCCGTCATCGCCAAAGACAATTTCGTCAATGTCTTGATTGAGCATAAAGGTACCTCCGTGAATGGCACAAATACGAGAGAAACCTTCTGGAAGTCCTCCCAAACCGTAGACGGGGTAAATGTAAGGAGAAGTTCCATACCGACTCAAGGAGTACATGTAGATTTGCAATTCTTGAATGGTTGCTAGGGCTGGCAAGTCCATGTGCTTTTCGTCCAATTGCAGACACATGGCGTGACTGATAAATTGATGGGTATCTGGCTGCAACCCAAAGTCCGTGTATAGTTCACGCATGGTCATTTTGGTAAGATCGCGACCCTCGTGAGTGGCAGGATTCTCAGGTTTGTATTGGTCCACAAAAATGAGAAACTTGCGAAAGCGTCTCTTTTCAAAGAGTCCCATGAGACTAGAAGAAAGAGCCTCTTCGGGGGTGGCAGGAACCTTGAGGATCTTGCCTCCCTTGTAGACATAGGAACCAGAGATTGATTTGAAGTCCAGATAGCGAGTGACCTTGGTGTGCAGAAGCATCTTGGTCAAGTTTCCACACGCCATGATGAATTTGGGAATGAGATCGACATTGTAGTCCCTGTTGGCTCCGAGATCGTCTGGGGCAGCTCCGGCTTGGAACTTTTCAAAGAGGTTTGTTAGGTTCAGAGACGCGCCGTCTCCTCCGTAGTAACCGTTGCGGTCCAATTGCAAGACGCGCTTTCCCTTGACCGAAAGCAAACCGGAAATGACGCACTCTTTCAAGCCAGTTCCAAGAACGATAGCGTCGTATTCTCCGTCTGCGA
Organism: Cylindrotheca closterium; assembly: GCA_933822405.4. Lineage (NCBI taxonomy): Eukaryota > Bacillariophyta > Bacillariophyceae > Bacillariales > Bacillariaceae > Cylindrotheca > Cylindrotheca closterium. The sequence continues at coordinate 20,179 of CAKOGP040000569.1, read as the reverse complement.
GGGCTTCCATGCCTTCAGGAAGCCAGTCGAATGTCTAACGAAGAGTGGATTGGATTCGTGAGTGAGTGAGTGAGTGAGGGTTGTATTGGTGATGAATGAGCAAGTTCTACAAAGGTTTGTGCTTTGCACCAAAATCTTGGCACTCAATTCCATTACGATTTTCTCAACGAATTGCTGCTTCTAGACGCTCAAAAGCTGTCCAAGTCATTCAAGCCATTCAAGCCATTCAATCAAGCAGTAATTCATCGCTTACCTTCTTTTCTTCAGCCATTTTGATGTATTTTTGATCGTCAAACGAGACACTAAACAATTGTCAAGTGTTGTTGTCATTTTCCAGGATCGATCTACGCAGGAGAGACACATGCCCGACGAGTCACCGGATCGAAATGCATGGGCTTGATTCGAATTTGTCGCATGCAGGCTCGTCTGTGGTAGGTAGTTTACTGGAGGTGTACATCTTTGCACGCAAGCCGGCATAAGCTGGACGTGGACTGATGCAAGACCCAACGGATGTAATCGAAGAGGTCATCGCTTTGGAACCATTCGAGTCTAATAGTCGATACGATATGCGATTCGAATGGATTACACAATCAATCAGCAGTATTATAACAAACCCCGCGGTATTTCTTGAGATTTCTTTCGTGACTCATCGTTCCTATTATTCTATTATAAATTGTTCACGTACATCCCAGCAATCGACACCAGCAACAAGACCGACTGACTCACTGTATAGCAACACATACACATTCAACATGTCAACGATACTCGAATATTTCTCAAAAGGCTACCAAAATCTACGGGAACTTCAACAATCAGAAGATTACGTATCGTTGAATGCGTCAATCCATACGATTGTCTTTTACACCTTGATCCTCACAGTCGTATTGGAAGTTTGGTCACTTCCTACCCTTCAGCTACTGTGGAACAAGCAACCCAATGGACGTGAATTGTATGCCAAGGCCTTGTTTTGGAACATCTTTAATCAATACGCATTGGCCATTCCACTCTATTCCGTTGTGGGGACCTTCATGACTCGCAACGATGATTACCATTATTATCATGACAATAATGCAATGATCCGCAACTTGGTCGAGGTGGTTTGGATCTTGGGAGGTCATGCCGTTGGGTACTATCATGTCCACAAGGCCTTTCACTTGTCACCCAAATGGTACAAGTATCACAAATTTCATCATCGATTCAATTCCTACGTCCCACCTTCGGCGGCCAATGCGGTAGAACCAGTCGAATACATCTTGGCCTATCTATTGCCCTTTGTGGTGACCCTTGCCCTTTGGCCGCCATTTTTCACTCCAAAAATTCATCGACACAATGTGTCCATGGCCACCTTGGTGATTTCTGTATTGAATTTGTTGGTACACACTCCAAAATTGGAACAAAAGTACTTAGTGGCGTCTACTACTACTTCAAACAACAACAACAACAACAACAACAACAACAATTCTTGGACTAGGTGGTTTGTTTCAACGGAAGATCATTTGAATCATCATCGCAAATTAAAGTGTCATTATGCATCACCGACCTTTAATGTCGACAACATTGTGGATGACGTCAAAGATGCATGGTCGTCTGCAACACTGAAGTAAGTAAGTAAATAACTGCGAATGGATGATGAAGGAATAGAAGCCCTGTGGGTTTGGGGAATGAATGAACTAATGAATGGAAGTAGATGATAGTAAGAACCAACTAAATTATCAAACTAATCATATAGGACATTATTTTTTTAAAGTAGCTACGCACAATACCTCTTATGGGTTATAGTGATTGTTTCAGTATAATGACGATTCAAATTCTGGCCGTGCACGACCTTGCACTTTCATCCATCCATGAATTCCAAATGATCATGTTCCTTGACGAGAAGTGCAGCTGCAGGTTCCCCTGACCGCAGTACCGACATATTCCATGGTCAGCATGCCCAAATCTTTGTGAATTAGGCGGTGGCAGTGCAGCATTAATTTGCCGGTGAATTCGGTGGTCGGTGGGACAGAACCAAATTTTGCCCGTTCCCTTGATCGTGTCTTGCCAATCGCCGACCTTGCTGTATCCAGTCTCTAATGTAGCTCCGACCAACTGAAAGGGATACACGTGTTGACGATAGGGATGCGTATTTGCCGAAAGGTTACAAGCAGCAATGGCACCAAGATAGGTCTGATGGAGGTTGGAAGCTTAAGTACAATGGAGAAGAATTTGAGGTCAACATGAAATTCTCTGTTGCCTTTGTCATTGGTGACACAGCCATGCATGACAAGCTTTGTGGTGAGGCTGGTGGTAGCTGAACCCATGGCATGAAGTCCCACTGTCGGCATTGCAATTGTGCATCTGAGGATCTTGAAAACCCCAAGGAAAAGCAATCTTGGATCCTGTTTGACCCTGACAAGGTAGATCCCACATTGGATGGACACACTGCTGAATACTTTACCAGTATAAGCCATAGCATTGTGAATAATGCCTTTGATCCTGTCTGCTTTGGTGTTAATCTCTGCAAAATTGATTGGGGAACCCCAGCAGAGACACTGCACATGGTACTATGCAGCATGAGGAATCCGTCCAACAAGCAAGATATCTCCTACCTGAAACTGTCCCATATCTAGAACTAAATGCGTTTATCTAATGTTGAGTCTCATTTCTGAAAGTTTCTGTTGTTGCAGTTTCTGGTAAACTCATTGACATTCATATACCCACCTCCAGAGGTTGCCAAGGATTCCATTCCTGCTGTGTCTTTTTTGCTCCGTTTGCTAGTAGGTGAGCCAGTAGGAAAAGGCTCATCTTCCAGTCTTGTCCTCTTTGCTGGGCTTCTGATCTCTCTGTCTTTTTGCAATTGTTCTAGCTCATCATTGGCATCTTTTAGATAGGAAGGAAGCTCCTTAATTTTTCGCAGTTGGTAGTCCTTATCTTTTAGCCATTTCCATTTCCCTTTGTATGGCTTTTGGGATGCTTTCTTCCCTCCATCAGGTCCAATGTCATCCAGAGCATGAATGTGGTCATTCCACACTTTGTTGACTGCAATCTCAATCTGGGTATTGGATAGAAAGGCCAAGCCCACTGCCTCCCAAGCTGCTGTACTTGATGCTGTTTCTTGTCCATAATGATTTGGAGGGTCAGGATGCCAGTCCTCAATATCTTGAGGCACATTCCATTGATTGTCCTTGGATCCGTCAGTTTTCTGACAAATCTGTCCGTCTTCATTCAAGTCATAGAGAAACCAAGAGCTATTTGGGTACACCTCAGGAAAGTGGGATGGAAGCTTTCCCATCTCATTGTCAACCTCCATGTCTGGGTCCGTGTCATGTTCCAGTGTTTGTTTGGATCAAGACAGACACCTATCCAGGACCATACTGGCAATGTCTCTTCTGTAACTCTCCAATCCCATTTGGTGTGGATATAATTTGAAGGATCTCCTCAATATTGTCTCCTTCCAAAGCTACTTCTCTGTTTCCAACATTCAGGTGGTTGCTTGTGGAAATGGGGAAGAATATGTGTTTCAGGTGCTCTCCTGGTGTTATTAATCTCACAGAGATGGCCAGTCAAGTGAAATGTAACAGGTCGTCAGTTTCAAATGGATGCTTCCAGATCAATTGCATCTGCTGGCATCTTTGGATCATCACATTCTGCAGGAATCCAAGTGGTAGGTTTTCTGGAGCCATCCACCCATGACCACGTGCTTGGTTTCCAAGGCTATTGATCCATGCGCAGTGCTGGCCAGATCTGTGTGTAGATGGTACGACACGAATATTTATGGCAAAGAGTAACATTTCTGTTTGAAAATGTTGCGTGGCATGTTACAAAGCGAGCAACGGTACCGTAAAAAATACTGCCAAAAAGGTATAAGTAACAGTGCGTTTGACGCAGATGACTCGAAATTCATATATGTATTTTGAGCAATGTACAAAATGTAGAGATGTGCCACTAAGCTATGGACTCCCCGTGGCAAGATGGGTCTCCCCTAAATACATGAAGTATCTTTGGGGTTGGAAGTTTACATCTCACTTCCCCATTTGTCACAGGTACTGGATATTCTTACAGAGCAACGGTACCGTAGTTATGTTACTTTCGTAATATTCCACATATAATGTACTAGTACCCATTTTTCTTGTACACATTCCAAGATGATGTAGCTTTTAATCATCGAAGTATTACTTTTACATTACTAGTGTACATGAAGCCAACAAGCATGTTGGGCTGGCTGAATAATCCTACTGCTGCTCTACTTTTGTTTCTCCTGCTTGTGTGGCAGAACCCATAACCAGATGCAAGTATTCAATATTTCCATCTCCGTCCGTTGTTTCAGGCAAGACTTCAGCAAGCCACGGATGCCGTCTTGCCATTCGAACGGACGTTCGTTTTGTTTCGTCTTGATCCATCATACTTGTCATCAGTTCCCGGACGATAGTTGAAAGATTTTCTTCAAGACGGTACGCTACTTTTCGTTTCGTTTCGTCCTCTTTTCCTGATTTGCGCTTGCGACCGAAAACGGAACCTATAAATTTGCTCAACATACTGTTTTGTCGCGCAATGGCATCTTTGACACAGGTGTGTGGTGGACATCCCGTCATCATGTACCGAATGTTGCATCCCATACTGTAGGCATCCACCAACACGGAATAGTCAGCCACGTTGTGCGAAATGGTATCAGTAACGACTCGGGGATCCTTATGTTCTTCTTGATGAATATCTTGCATGATTTCAGGTGCGACAAAGTCTTCAGTTCCAACAGCACTCATTTGGCGTCGAAACGTATTGCCCATGCAATCATCTTGACGTTCAAACTTTTTAGTGGAGACATCCTTAGGTGTCAAGGCACGGGCAAAACCAAAATCAATCAAAGTGGGTTTCCATTTGTTTCGTAGTGTTGGCCAATCTTGATCGTCCAGATTATCGACACTGTCCCATATAGAATCATCCTTGAGATCCGCCCCAGTTACTATTATATCTGTGTAGCAAGAGTAAGGAGGGATGAGATTGCTTCAAGAAGTTGGGATTTTTTTGCAGATAAAAATACAATGCAGGAGACAACTCACTCTCAGGTTTAATGTCTCGATGGACTACTGCATGGCTGTGCATATATGAAAGTGCATCGACAATTTGCGCCGTCACAATTCGGACAAATAAGGTAGAGAGGGCACCACCATGTGATAGCAATGCTTGGATTGTTGGGCCTTTGGCATAGCTGAGTGCCATCGCACCCGGCTCATACTCGGTCGGTTCCCAACTGTTGACGACTCTCATAATGTTTGGATGATTCAACTGTCGAAGAATATCTGCTTCGCGATGCGAATAAGCCCAATCATCTTCGGTGCCATCGACAATTTTTATGGCGACATATGATTCCTCTTGGCCTTTGACTGGTTTCTTTGATTTTCCCAGCAAGACGCAAGCAAATCCGCCTTTTCCCAAGTATCCAACAGGCTCGTATATGTTACGGACCGCCTGTGGCCATTCAGCAGAAGTACAAATCCCGGCCATGGTAAGTATGCTTGTTTCTGTGTGTTTGTGTTGTTGAATTCTGTAAATTGTGTGGAAGATTTGAGGATTGCGGGAAAAGTGACTTCAAAAGAATGGCCTTTTGGTGTTCGCATTCGTTTTTTTGGTTTTCTATATGTCCGACATCCTGAAGTCTTCACGGACACCGGTTGAATTCAGGCCAAAATAAAGAATAGAGTAGCCGCAACATCGGGCTAACTGTCCATCTCATCTGGATGCAGTAAATAACTTCTTCCTCTCTGAACACCTCATGATAAGTAAACGGTCGTAAAAGTAGTCATTTCTCCTTAGCCACCTCCAAAGCCTACCCAACTCACACTCGAAACAGTCTGGAATGCATTCGATGTAGGAAGTCCCCTTACCGCCATTAGATACTCAAAGTTGCTCCCAAATGTAATAAAGGCCTTTTCAATTTCCCGCTCTACTTCCGATAAAGGCGGATAGAAGATGGAGGTTTCGGAAAAGATAACGGTTGTAAAGAAGAAAGTTTCAATCGGCAAGGAAAGCGCTGAGAACCCAACCACTTGAGTGAGCGCTTCTTTGAAAGAGATGATAAAGGTAGACCCATACTTTCTGTCAAAGTAGTCATCAAAATATAACTGAGTCACCTCTCCTAATTGCACAAAGTCCTCATCGGTAGTCTCAATGTTTCCTGACGTGTTATCAAAAAAGAAATTCAACGAATAGGTTGACGCTTCAATTGGAAAGCCAGGAGGTTCGGCCGTTGGTGCACTAGTCGTGCCCCGTGGAGTGGGTCCAGGGGTGGGATCTCTTGTTGGAATAACACGAGTAGGTTGATCCGTGGGCGAGTGTATTTCCGATGGCGAAATAGTAGGCATTGACGACGTGGTAGGTACGGATGACGATGTCGGCAGTGCGGTTGCTGGTGTCATTGTTGGCTGGGTCGTCGTCGGAAGGCTCGTCGGTCGATGGGTGGGGAACAGGATGGTTCCTGATGAAACAGAAAAATGACAATTATTCAGAATGCATATTGATTCCATTACAGGGTACTCTTGAATGCCGGTAAAACTTACCTTCTCTTTTGCTGCTTTTCTTGGAACTCCTGCTCGAAGAAGTGGCTGAGCTTGATGATTTCTTGGATGATGACTTTTTTGTAGCGGTCTGTATCGGTACTTGGTGGTCGTGCCGGATGACATCATCGTCTCTTGTGCGATTGCGAGTATTATGATTACTTATTCTTGTTTTGATGTCTTCTTCCCCAAATATAGGAAGATCGGGTCGGCGGTAGCTATCTCGCATCGATCTTTGTAGCATAGTATTTATTGTTTCAGATGGTATTGTCGAGTTATTCTTTGCTGGCTGGGCATTTGTCTCACATCCCACTTTCAAAACGCAAGCCAACAACAATATCACTGACGCCGAAAAGGAATCCATTCGTTTCATGATGCTTGCTGTTATCTTCTTGGCGTGTGGCGGCCCGCTGATGCCCCTTTTGATAGTCAACCGATGCTGCTGATGGATGATTTTCAAGCCAGTATCGTCATTGAGTTACCTTCAAAACCGCATTCCAGCTGCTGGATCTCAGGTTTTTTCGCCGATATCGGTTCACCATAGTTATTTTTGGCTACCGGTCGACGAATATTGTCGAGCTCGACAATTATTTTGTGGACGACAGGAGAGAATGCAATACCAAGATTGTATCAATGCATCTGGGTCCAGCAAGTCCACTGTCATTGGAGAAGCTGCTGCGCTGCGCGACGCGAAACAAATGGACTGGGCTGGCTCGCTGGCTGACCTTGTTTGGTCTTTCAGGGTCTTTTCCAAAAGCTCTCGTGTCTGCATCAAACGCATGGCATCGAAATAGCAAAACCCAACATCTCCCCCCGGACGTGTTGTTACCCGCCTCATTATTCCCGTGAGTCTATCATCATTGACGCTTCAATTATTATTGCATCCTTTCATAGAAACCATCTTCTAACACTCTCTTTTGCTGTTGACGCTCTGTCTCTTTCCAGTCAAGAAACAGGCAATACACGTACAGAGTACCATTATTGATATAATGAGTGGCAGCAACAGCAACAGCAAAATAAGCACGAGTTCAAGTTCGGGCACGACTGTGGTGGGTGCGAAACCTTCTGCCAAAAAGGGTAGCAGTACTTCTGCATCATCCGCATCAACTGCAGCTACTGCAGCTCCAGCAGCTGTGGCAGTTCCAGTAACTACTACCACTCCTCGAGCACCTTCCAATAATAGTAATTCAATCAATGATACCGCCCTTACGCGTGCTCCAAGCACGCTGAAGAAACTCCCAAGAGAATCCTTTACCAAACAAACCCCGGCCCCTCCAAACTCGTTTCAAGAGGCTCTGGAGGAACTGGACGAGGAAAAGCAGATTTCGTATCTCATGTTAGGAGCTACAGAAGTGCTTCCTGACTTTAATGTGAAGCGAACTCATCCTTACAGTTACTTCTTTTTCAAAAAGAAGGGATACAAGCAAGTCTTTCAACCCAACAAGAACATCATTGTTCAGGAAATCAAGCGTCGTCAGCCAGAAGCCAAACCGAATCAGAACAATCGTTCGAACGATGAGCTGATGGAAATGTTGCGAGAGCGCTGGCCTCTTGTAGAGCCCGACAAACAGTACATTGTCCAAAAGGAAAAGGACTATCGCAAGCTTCTGGTGAATGCTTTGCATCCCAGAGAAGTGATTTGTACGGACGAATTGGCCAATCTAGCCGCCGCATCTGCCACTGCGGAAGGATTGGCGGCTGTAGCGGCGATTTCCGGGAGTCACAACAATTCCTCTCGCAAACGCTCCATTGGGGAGACAGTAGTGGATCTAGCATCAAGCCCATCCAGAAGAAGTACCTTGGGCAAGGTTGTCGGGGGTGGTGGTGGCGGTGGAAGCAATTTCCATTCGTATTATGGCGGTGGCGGCAAGAGACGAACTAGTACTACTTCTAGTACAAATGGCAAGAATGGCCATAGCAGCACTGCTAGTAGTAGTGCATTGGAAACCATGCTGCTTCACGCTGCCAATGCATGTGCAGACAAGTTGTCCTATGCCAATCTGGCCACCACCGTTGAAAGCTTGAAAAAGGAACGATTTGACTTGAACTTGAAAAAGCTACCCTTGGTCAGCAAGCACACTCCAGGCAATGTTCAATCCATTGCCTTTATGGACAATCGTATCAAGGAGATTACGGATAGTATCTTGGTGTATGAAGCCAAGATGGGAATACCAGCAGCTTCGGCGGATGTGTGAAGAAGTACTGATCGGGAGTAGTTAATGCTACATTTTTACCGTATGTGTGATAGATGTGTTGCACGATCTACAGTCCTACAGCTAAATCCAGCATAATGCTACTATAGTTCTATTTGGTTTCACTACTTGGATGAACCTGTTTGTCAATCATATTATCCAACTACCAACGAATGACACCCCCCATACCGATAGGTACTGTAGGTGCAATAAGCATCTGATGAGGATCTTCCGAATACAACGCGGTACAGTACTGTAGGAGTACTGGGAAGTGGGAATTCCCTTTAGTGTTGGGCGCCACCTCACATGTTCAAATGTACCGGGTAGAGAGATGGAGAATGGCGAATGGAGAATGGTGGAGTAGAACCCACAGCACCCACACATTATTGGATTTCGTGGAACCCGCATCATCCGTTCCAATAGACAACCATAAAGTACCCATGGTACTGAAACACGCAATACTGCGTACGGCACCGTACCGTACCGTGTACAAGTGCTGTATCATTGTACTGTGGCGAGTGTGGACAACGTGTTCGAGATCTTTACTGTGGTACCTGGAACTGTACCGTACCCTCTTTGGATCGGATTATTTGTCGATAATTCCAAGAGTGATAGCATTACGAATCAGAAGTCGACACCATTGGAATCGATAAGTATGATTTTCTTCATCTGCTATATAGGTACACTACTGTATGTATCATGGATTTTGGAGAAACATTATATAACATCCATTCCAAAAGAAAGTCATACTGTACAGCTGCACAGAGTAATTAGCTCGTCTTCTGATGATGGGACATAACTTTTTCCCTTTTACACAATAAAACATCTGGGCAAGAAACTCGTTCTTGCGAACCAATTCGAACTGGATTCTTTGTCCTGTGCGTGTATGCCAATCAGAATATGCCATGTTTCGTGGAATGAAGTACCATATATTGTGCAGATGCAGACGGCATACGACGAAATGATAGAGAAGGTAGTGACCGTATCAATAAACACTTAACGACAACGTGTCAAATTCCCATTTTGGTGTGGTTCGCCCTAAGTGATGCCAGGTGAGGCTTGTGAGCTGGTTCTAGCGTGGCCTCTGCGAAGAACAAATGTGTCCCTCTCAATTTGTTTTTTTTTTGGTGTGAATAGTTGAAAACACATTTTCATACATTTCACATGTACCGGTAACCTCGGAAGGCAAACACAATCAAAAAATCACCAAACCAACAAACAAATCAACCAAAAGGCCAACGAACAAGCCAACCAAAGAACCAGCAAACTCTACGCAATGTGCCAACCGACGATACTCGTACCCCTGTCGAAAGGAATGACCCTGCTTTCTTTGAGGAAAGATGACTGCCGAAGAGGCACGCAAAGTCAAGCGCAATCCCACAGTGGAAACGCAAAGTGGAAAAAGATTGGTGATACTGAGGAGAAGAAACAAATCCGCTGTTCTGTGGAACTGTTGACCTTGTTGCGCAATGACCTCGTTGCTTGCATTCTATCCGATGTAAAGGATAAGGAAAACGAGAAGAAACAGCAACCCAAGAAGAAACAATCTCAAACGAGACCCCCTACAAAAAAGAGAAGAAAGCTTGGTCATGAGGAATCGAAAGGCCAGTAATTGACCCAGCTGCTCAGCCTGAGCAGACTTTGCTGAAACCAAACTTCGTGAGTGATACTTGGGGACAGGTTTGTCCTTTCGGGAAATTTATGTGGCGCCAATTTGTGCGCTTGTTTCCTTCTGATCGAAAGACAGCTTTGCCGTCATCTGTCTGAATACGATGGATCGGAAAATCATCACAATGGGTATACCGGTACCCGGTACAAGAATAATCAAGCTGTACAAAAGCTGATCAGATGAACGGCAAGTCACAACTCAGAGATTAAAACCCTTGTTCGAAGGAGGTGGAACTCTTTCCGCTTATTAGGCAAGCGAACTCCTTGTGTTGGCAAGAAGTGCAATATACCGGTACGGCTGCCAATATTTTGAACCATTTTGCTATTTTTGCTACAGCAGATATTATACACTTTAGAACATATCATTATTATTATTATTGCTAGCAGAACTACTGATTTGCAATATTCAGTAGACTACTAACAGCCAGCCTCCTTCGGATCGGTTTCTAGTGCAATCGTGAATCAATCTGCTCATCTTCATCTTGTGCGCCCTGAAAGGCATCAATGCAATGCTGGCTGTACAAGTACAATAAAGCTAATTTGGTCTGGCTTCCGTAGTTCTTGTGAGTTTGCATGGTATTCATGTTGGCCAATCCTATTTTACACTACAGTATATGGATGTTACCCCATCTAGATCACAGCCAGGTAGCGTCTGGCGATCCTCCGTTCCGCCTGAATACTACAGGAACTGAATTATTGTTTGCTCCTGATTTTACCGGTACCGGTGTATATTCATCTATTGAAATGATGGAGAATGCAGGAAACAGTACTATACACGGTACACTACGCGAACCGCGGTACCGTATGTCTGTCGTCAAGAATATATTTGATGAGATTGTGAATGAATCGCGTTTGTCCGTCGTCCAACTTATATCACAGTCTGTACGAAACCGGTATTCATGAGATCGCGTCTTTGGTCCTCCACAGCAGTCAGTTCTTGACTTTGCACCAGGTACCATGCCTGGCATTCCTTCCTGAGATCGCGTGTGCCAAACGTCTTCTGACTTCTGACCATGATCACGGAACCCGCCGTACCTGGTACCGGTACCTGGTACCATGGCTTGTTGTCGGGTATGATTATGGGAACACTTGATCGAATGTCGTACCAACGTCTAACTGTTGTCTATGTGAATATGCCAACGGTATTCAGTCCAAAAAGACATTCTTAGTGTGTGAATATATATATTGTATGTTACAGATACTGGTATGGTACAGATGGTGTTTAGCTCCGGTTCTGCAGCCTTTGGCATTTACTCTTCCCACGAAAAGAAACAACCTTTTTTCGGAACATCGTTCTTTACACCATCTTGGATTAGATTCTTTGTCTATCCTGAAAGCTGAATACCAATCAGATTTCGGAAATTGCGGATTCATTATTTACTATTTTCTTCAGATGCAGCTGACAAAGAGTGACCTGTATCAGTGATACTTAACGTAGCCGTTCTGAATTCCCATTTGGTGTTGTTCGCCATATGTGATGTTTCTGATTGCGGCACGCAAAGTTGAAAGTGGTCTCGCAAAATTGTTCAAAGATTCTCTTCGCCACAAAATATTGTGAAAGAAACCAACCAAAAGGAAACAATCAATCAATCAATCTAGCAATCTAACAAGCCACCCAACTAACAAGGCAACCAACATACCAGAGACACAATGTGCCATACAACGATGCTCATGCCCAAGCCTAAAGGAATGGCCAGCTTTAAAAGAGGAGGGACGAAAAGCCAAGTGCAATCAGTGAGTGGAAACGCGAAGTGGAAGACGATGGATGATTCTGAGAAGAAGACGCAAATCCTTTGCTCTGTGAAAATCTTGAGCTGGTTGCGCAAAGATCTCGTGGATTGCATACTTTCCGATAAAAAGGAACAGGAAAACGAGACGAAGCAGCAAGACGAACCCAAGAAGAAACAAACTCCAACGAGATCCACTACGAGAAAGAGACGAAAGCTGGGTCATGAGGAACCAAAAGACCAGTGATTGACTCAGCAGACTTCTGCTTGGATGAACACCAAACTTCGAAGTAAACTTCGTGATGTGGCGCCAAATTGAAAATTGTGCGCTGTTTTGCTTCTGATCGAGATAGGTACAGCATTTGCCGTCATTACTGACAAGAGATCTCGCACATGAGCAATCAAACAGCTGGACAGAAGCTGATCAGACGATCGAGGACGATTCACAAAGCAGAGACAATCCTTTGTTCGGAAAGAATGATCTTTCTGCTTTTATCAGGAAAGCGAACTTTCTTGGGTTTCCTACTGTATGGTTTTGCTATTTCTTTAGCTACAGCCGACTACTATATACTGTTAGAACATGCTATTATTTTATAGTTTGAATGACTTTCAATCTTAGCCAATGAATTGCTAGGTACTAGTACCTCCTCAGCCATTTGGATTGATGAAGGGAATATGATGCCTTTGTCGATGTTGAGAGGCATGATCATTCCAGTATCTAAATCCGACGGTGGCCTGTCTATGTGTATATACGAAAGATGTGTATCTTTGTAATAGAGTGTAACAATAAAACTGGAAAAATAAAATATAAGAAGTGCAGTAAAAATGCACCGGCACGGTTGGTATGCATTGATATCAACTATATATACGAGTATGAGTGTGTGGCAAATATTATGAGCTCTTTTAGGCCATTTCTTGTCCTATGTTTCAATGACGGCACCGCATCGAAGTCCTGCTGCCTCCACTGTGTACGGTAGGGTCAGAGACACTGCGGCGAAATATTGCCCATGTCGTCTCCAACAGATGGAACTCTCTCGAATTCATTCGAATCCTTTTAACCGTCGGTATATATTGTCGTTGTATTGATTCGTTGTATACCAAACATCGTCGTCTCTGCGGGTACCTAATAGCTCAAGTGTCGTCGTCGCAATAAGTCATCTCCAAACCTGCTTCTCCTGTCAGTCTTACTACCCTTGCTGCTCCATATAGTGGATATCTATTGCAAGGATGCCTACGACGTCTCAAGAAGTGCTCAGTAACTGCTGTTGCTCTATACTATTTAAATTTCTTCCCAAAAAGGGGGATTTTGGGCTGGTTTTTAGTGGACAGGTCAGGGGTCATATCCATCGCGCGTTCATCATCTCATCATCCGTCATCGCATCCACATAAAATAATCTTCAGTCTCAGCATCTGCAATCCAACACAATAAATCATTGCATCAACATCAAACGTCTTCAAGTACCACCATCCTTTCACCCGAAAAGAAACCATGGTCTATCACAAATCAAGGACACCAACAGGCATTGCATTGCGATTGGTCATAATCTGCTTGTTATCAATGGCTGGGCATTCCTTAGCATTTTCAGCCCGTCCTCAGCCAGTAGCAGTATTCCGACATTATTTGCCTACTTTTTCATCTTCCTCTTCGGTATCATCAATGCCATGCATCCGAGCCAGTCCACAAGCAACGTCACGACTGTCACCACTGTCATCACTGTCACCAATTACAACCAAAAGACACTACTCCACATCACTCCAAGCTTCTCCTATTTCTTCCAGCATCAGTGACGACGACGACGAGGAAGGCGAACCAAACATTTTGGAGAAATTCGCATCCCTGTTCAGCACCAAGGCCGCCACCAAGGTTTCTCAGAAATACCAAAAGATTGCCCCCATTACACAAAAGACGGGTCTCTTGACCTTGTTTCGAGTGGGAATTCCTTCCATCTTGAGTGGCATCCTTGCCTTTTATGCCTTCCCGGCATTGTCCTTGTGGCTCTGCAGCTTTTGGAATGACGCGGGGGTCTTTGCCGTCCTGAGCCAAGATTCGTCTCAGTTTGTGCAAAACTTTTTGACCGTCGCCGGATTGTTGTTTAGCATTTTGGTGGGTCAGACGTACTACTTCATGTACCAGCAACAAGAAATGGTGTACTATGCCTTGTTTAGTGAAGTCACCGAAGCGAAATCACTATTGGAACAAGTGGCGTTGGTCTGTCAAGGCCGTACCATGTATCCCAAGGTTCTGTCGGCCATTAGCAAATATGTCAAGACGGATTTGAAAAAACTGTCAGCGGATCCGGCTGTACTACTGAGTGCCCGTCCCGTAGACGATCCTTTGGAGACCATCATGTACCTGACCAGCGTCGGAGTGCCAGGAACCGTCTACGATACCGTCCGATCGCTACGACAAGCTCGAGCGCAACGCTTGGGAGCCTTGCAACGCAAATTGCCGACGGTGCACATGTTACTCTTGTGGATTTTGGCTGCCATTGAATTGGTCAGCTTCCCCTTGTTGGGAGCGGGTACTCAGAGTATTGGTGGATACAATATCTTGACCATTGAAGGATGCTTGTTTGGAGTCATGACTGCCAGTATCGTATTGACCTTGAGGGTAAGTTTGCTGTGACTGCGTATGAGTGTGATTGTAAATATCTGATGTGACTACCGGTATATACATATGATGATCATGATTGTTTGCTCATGCCTCGTATGCCTCTTGCCTCCTGCATTCCTCCTTGAATTTCATAGGTGGTTGCTGAATTGTGGAGACCCGCTGGTGGTGCCTACAATGTGGACAAGGTATTAAAGACCATGGTGTCAGGATTGGAAGAAGAACTAAAAGCTCGAATGAGTGGAAAGAAGTTGGATAACATGAAGGAAAGCTACCCCAGTCCAGCCAAGACCATTGATGGAGACTACCTGGGACGAGCTAGCGATCGTATTTCGAAGCAGAATCCATAGAAAAGTAAAAAGTGCATTTGGGGCATTTCACTTCCTTCGTTATCATCCTACATGCTGTGGCATGGCATTTCATTCACAACACTGTAGATAGAAAGGAATGGCTGATGTTGATGGTGTATTATTTATTTTGCATCTATTGACATTGTATTTTCTAAAAAGGATGATATTTCATCTTTGCACACGTTGAGTTGCTTGATGCATGTTCATTCTAGTTTGTCTTTTGAATAGAGTAAATATGAGGATTGGCTGATGTTTTATTTTGCATCCATTGCAATTTCTTATTTTAAAATGTCATAGTTCATCTTCGAACTTATTGTTCCCATTCAAAGTTTGTATTATTGAAGGTCTGACGACTTTTGAGAGTCGTCATGAATAGTATTTTGAGCACTGCGCTCCCACCTGAATGCTTATTCGATAATAATATCTGCAATAAGTCAGTCACCTTATTCCGAAGCCATCCACCATCATATCTTCCTCTAGCATTATGTTCAAGCATGATTTCATTGATATGTACTCCTTAACTTACGCGACCACCTACTGCAATTTTTTGGTGCAGCAGTACCCCTGTAGGCCGAACTCCCAAAGATTGAGTTATGGCCTTGATGTTGCAGGAGGGTCAAACGGTAGAGGTAGATGAACATATCATGAGTCGCTCTTTTTGTTTGTTTTCAAAAGCTCTCATTCATTTTTAGAAGGATCCGTAGTATCCTTCACGAAGGAAATGTTGGCGAATAGGTTGCAGAGGTCCACGACGGAAGGGTCCTTGGACTTGTCGCAACTGGCTTGATACCTAGCAGAAGCAGCCTCAGATTGGAGTATGACCGATGGTGTCATTTTCTTTCTCAAATCGGTCATGGTCAAACAGGGTGTTTCCAAGACAATGGATAAATCTTCCATGGAGATGAGCCCTCGATCGATGACACTGTTGGCATAAATGATAGTAGTCATAGCGACGACGAAGAGTAGGGCAATGACAATGGCACCAAAAGTGGTCGAGGAGTCCAATACTACCTCCATTGCTGCAATCGATTGAGCGTCCTCAAGGGATGGCAACGGTGGAAGTGGTGCTGGGACGAATGGGTCCTTGGTAGTGTAGGATTGAATTCCGTCGAAAACATCTCTGACGATGAATTCATGGTCAAATAAGCTTGGCCAAGCTGGAGCTGCAGAAAGCAGGTCAGTGGCAAAATTTTCTAGCTTTTTCTTGTAGACTCGGTGGTACTCGACTTGGAACTCTAGGTTGTATGACCATGCTTCAAACTTCTGGATGAAGAGTTGGATCTTGGAAAACATGGCGGCAGTCACTTCTTGGATATGTGCTTCTGCGGAAGACATGACGGACTCGTAGTCGATGGATTGGTGGAATGGTTCGTATTCAAAGATGGCAGACATGGCATCAGTGAATGCTTGGGTGAAGGCTTCGTACTTCTCGTTAAAGTCTTGTGCGAAAGCCTGGATCGACTCGTAGTTGATCGATTGCTTGTATGCGTTGTACTCCATACTGAAGAACTCGAAGATGGCAGACATGGCATCAGTGAATGCTTCGGCAAAGGCTTCGTACTTCTTGCTGAAGTCTTGTGCGAAAGCATTGATCGATTCGTAGTCGATAGACATGATAAACTCCGCAAGGGAGAAAGAAGGAGCACCAGTGGATTCCATCTCCACGGTGGTTCCAACAAAGTCAACAGTGGAAACAACGTTTTCGTTGGCCAAGCGGTAGACTTGAATGGATGGACGAGTGTAATTTGCACTCATCAAGGAAGGCATGGCCATTGGCTGCATGGCCAAAAGAAAGAGCATCATGATGATGGATCGAAGAGATAACATGGTGGAAAGTGTTTTGTTTGTTTGTTTGTTGTTGTTGATGTTGCTGTTCTTTGAAAGGACTGAATCGATGCAATTGATCGAATGTCAAAAATATGAGCAGATTCTGTTGTGAAATGAAGTTGCTCTGCTGAAGCAAGAAACGTCTCGACTTTGGAAAGATGTACCAAGCTCAGTAGAAAAGCTAGTGATGAGATCCGTTTCAAACGGAATCGAAAAGTTGTGAGCATAGTTTTTTTCCACGATTTCGGCTCAACGGCAACCTGTGTTCCAAACCGATTTGCTCTTTCGTCTTTACGGTTACTGGTGAAAGAAGAATTGGTGCCTAGCATATCATGGATCTTGTTCTCCATGGTCGCATTGTTGGTTTCGCACCATGGCTGTACTATTAGTCATCATTATCGCCATTGTCTGATTTTATCACAAGGTTTTCAACGAGGAAAATAACGCTGTGAAAAAAACTCGATTGTCAACCCTATTTGCACGCGTGGCGCGTCAACGCGGTCTATCCAAGGACTGTCTTGCGGTTATTATTCGTGAATGAATAAATTTGAATGCGATTTTATATATCACATCGACACTTGTTCGGACACTTTGAACTGCCCGAACCAGGATGTTCTTCAGCCAATCAAAACAGTGCGAAGCCAAAATTGAAAATCTTCGCTTCCCATCTGCCTCACATCAAATCGATATATCTATCATTCGTTCCAAAAGAGGAGAAGGAATCAAAAAAATCACACGAGAGAAACCGAATAAGTACAAAGTACAACCTCTGCTCTTATTTTCCACCACTCAAACATACAAAGAAATCGAACACAATCGAAGAATCCAATAGATTGTTTAATCTTTGCCGTTTATTGCACATTCATACATTCATTCACACATTAATACAATCAAGACACACGCAAACATGAAATTCACTACCTCGCTTCCTTTGTTGATGTTGTTGGCTCCTCTGTGCCTTGAACATGTAAACGCCTTTCAAGTTCGTCCACGTTCCTCCTCCTCTTCAACAACAACAACAACAACAACAACAACGACAACGCAATTGGCCGCCAGTGGAACGACCTCTCCCATGGTACTTCAAGCCGGAGGTGGCATTCCATTGGTCCCTGCAGGAGATCGTCTCTTGTTTGATCCTGCACAAGAAGGAATGTTGGGAGGCACCCAATCTCTGAATGACCGATTGACCTCTGGTTCCAACTACCAATATGGCTATTTGAACGACGCTGCGGCATCTCCCATTAACATGACTGATGTCAATATTAATGTCAAGGAATGTCAAGGCTGGCTCGAAGACTTGGGTGTTCCAGGACCCTTTGCCAAGGCCACTGCACCCGTCTCGGCCACGGTACTAGGAAGAACCAAGTTGATTGAAGATTCGGCACCCGGGGACATTCAACACGTCATTCTCAAGTTGCCAGAAGGCTTTCATTACGTCGAAGGACAATCGCTTTCGGTCATTCCTCCTGGAACCGACCCCAAGACTGGCAAGGCCAACAAACCACGTCTGTACAGCATTGCCTCGACTCGTTACGGTGATGTCTTGGATGGATCTACCGTCAGTCTCTGTGTGCGTCGGGCCGAATTTTTCGATCCCGTCAATGGCCTCAAAGACGATGCCAAAAAGGGCGTCTGCAGCAACTTTTTGTGCGATGCCACCCCTGGAACCACCTTTCAAGTGGCCGGTCCCGTCGGAAAGACCATGCTGCTCCCCGAAGATCCCACGACCGATATCATCATGGTCGCCACCGGAACGGGCATTGCCCCCTTTCGATCCTTTTTGCATCGACTCTTTGTCGAAGAAACCGTGGCCCGTCATCAATTTCAAGGACGCGCTTGGTTGGTCTTGGGAGTTCCCGTCACGGGCGGTCTGCTGTATCCTCAAGAATTTGCCGCCATGCAACGAAATGCCGTTGCTGGTGCTGCTGGTGCTGCTGGTGGGTCGTCGTTGGAAGTTACCTATGCCATTTCCAGAGAAATGCAAAATCAACAGGGTGGCAAGTTGTACGTCCAAGATGTCTTGGCGGAACGTGCCGATGATCTCATGGAACGATTGGACAATGGAGCACACATCTTCTTTTGTGGTCTCAAGGGGATGATGCCAGGCATTCTAGAGGCATTGGAACAAGTGGCAATCTCAAAGGGATTGGATTGGTCCACCAAACTCAAGGAATACAAGGCCAATCATCAGTGGCATGTGGAAGTGTACTAAAACTAAACTAAACTATACTAAACATTTTAAAATTGTTATGGATTGGATTGCATTGCATTGCATTTGTTTGGTACATTTTAATATTAGGCCATTTTCATTAATGAAATAGTATTAATATTAATAGCTAGTCCTTTACTATTTTAAAATAGAAATGCACTATCATCACTATTAATACCGGTAGACAAATGGAGTGCACGAATACTTGGCAGCAACGAAAGAAGTATGTTTTTGCTCTCATGACGTTATTATAACATTTATATAATAAAAATATGATTGATGGATGGCTTCTTCACACATCCGCCGAAGCTGCTGGTATTCCCATCTTGGCTTCATACACCAAGATACTATCCGTAATCTCCTTGATACGATTGTCCATAAAGGCAATGGATTGAACATTGCCCGGAGTGTGCTTGCTGACCAAGGGTAGCTTTTTCAAGTTCAAGTCAAATCGTTCCTTTTTCAAGCTTTCGACGGTAGTGGCCAGATTGGCATAGGACAACTTGTCTGCACATGCATTGGCAGCCTGAATGAGCATGGTTTCCAGCGCAGTATTACCATTGTCATTTGTACTAGAAGTAGTACTAGTTCGTCTCTTGCCGCCACCGCCATAATACGAATGGAAATTGCTTCCACCGCCACCGGCACCACCGACAACCTTGCCCAAGGTACTTCTTCTGGATGGGCTTGATACTAGATCCACTACTGTCTCCCCAATGGAGCGTTTGCGAGAGGAATTGTTGTGACTCCCGGAAATCGCCGCTACAGCCGCCAATCCTTCCGCAGTGGCAGATGCGGCGGCTAGATTGGCCAACTCGTCCGTACAAATCACTTCTCTGGGATGCAAAGCATTCACCAGAAGCTTGCGATAGTCCTTTTCCTTTTGGACAATGTACTGTTTGTCGGGCTCTACAAGAGGCCAGCGCTCTCGCAACATCTCCATCAGCTCATCGTTCGAACGATTGTTCTGATTCGGTTTGGCTTCTGGCTGACGACGCTTGATTTCCTGAACAATGATGTTCTTGTTGGGTTGAAAGACTTGCTTGTATCCCTTCTTTTTGAAAA
>CAKOGP040000558.1:0-54786 GCA_933822405.4 Cylindrotheca closterium | reverse complement strand
CGTCCGGCATACTTGCGTCAAATCCCGACATCTTGCACGATCAAATTCCGATCGCACGTGTCGAAAACCTCGTACTTGAATAGTTTCGTTTGGAACGTAAAAACTCATATTTCGTCATATCCCAACAGAGAGGTCCCACTCAGCGCTTGGGTCCATCTCACAACAGACCACTGTCGAGTTGGATTTGCCGGGCCCACGACAAACAGCAAGCAAGACATGATCATATGTGGGAAGCTGAAGAACAAGTGCCGACTCCGGCTCCACTAAGAACGTCGAAGCAGTGGCGAACGAGCAGCCCCACGTTGGTATGAAGGAGTCCCATCGACCAAGGACATTGACAAGGAAACGGGAGAATTTATTCTTCATGGCCAACAATATGGATATTGTCGGACCAAGAAGGAAATGGACGAGCACCTCGACCGAGCCTCCAATGAGGTGCTATCCATCTCGGATGAAGAGGAAGAGCAAGATGACACCGATGTCAATACTAGCAAAGTGGAATCTGAGGGGCAGTTCTTGGACGTCTCAGACGACGACAATCAAGACGACCTCAACAGGATCAATGAAATGATCGCTGTGATCAAAGAGGCAAAGTTGAAGAAGCTGAAAGCGGAGAAGGCAAGACTGGAAGCAAAGGCAGCCAACCGTTCTCCTTGCAAGAAGAAGCGCACCCCAACTAAGAAGAAACCTAGGGCTACCTACCAGCGGAAAGTTCCCATTGCAAGGAAGAAGACACTGAAGGGAGCTACACCCAAACAAGTCACTGTTGAAGAGGGCAACAACACCGGAGTTAGCGGCCGCTGAATCCCAGAACAATCAGCCCATCCTCCAATCTGTTCTTGAGGCCATCCACACCTATTTTGTAAAGCTTCAGGACTCAGCTAATAAAATGAGCATCACAGCCAGACGGATGGAACAAGAACGACAAGAAGCAAGAACGCGATTGGCTGCTACTAACATGGGACAGGAGCAACCACCTCCTTCTGTTCCAACCCTGGTGGACAGGACTAGGCCAGTAATCAGTACCAATCCTACCCACCTTCCAGCATCAACTTCCCAAGCAATATTGGAAGAACCCCCAAGGCCGGCTTTCCACCAAGCTGCTCAAGCGGACAGTTCTAAAGGCAATGAGGAAGAAATTCATGGGATCTCTATTACCAGTTTAGGTATTGATCGAGCAATGATGCCGGAGGGCATCAAGAACGCCAAAATAAAAGGATCGTGGGACAGAGCAAGCAATATGGCGGCATTACCAGGTAAGTGCTCGCCAGGTGGGGGTGACAGTGAAAGTGGTGGAGCCGGTGAGGAAGTTATGAACCAGCTCCTAGAAACCTTTGGGTCGGACAGCACAAAGATCGCCCTGCTGGACACTGGCTATTGTCGCAAAAGTCGCCACGGACTTGGCCTCATCACCAGCAGCAACAAACTTCACGAAGCCTGCCAGAAGGTCCTCAAGAAAGAAGAAGACACCTTCAAGAACCAACGCTTCCAGTTCTTACACTACCTGGTCCGACTAGGCTACTCAACTGAGTTTGTGGAAGATTATGTGGAACGAGGTCTGATGCCCCGCATCATCAAGGAAACCTACGTCAACTTCTTGGCTCTGCTCAACAAAATCCGCCACAAAGATATGGGCGCAGATGAAGCCTGGGAAGACTCTGAGGCCTACGTCATACTCCAGGTCCACTCGGAGAATCTCCTGGACATTTGCACGAACTCCAACAGCAAGAAGATGTTGCTCCTCCAGAATTACATCTACCTCTGCGATGCCCGCAAGAAAGATTTTTGCAGCAACACCATCACTGAGAAGAACATTGAACGAGTGAACAAGACAAACCAGAAGCTCCAAAGGGAGTTGGAATCCCTTTGGGCGGCCAAAGGTCGAGGAGGCCGGGAACCTACCAAGGACAAGGACAAGGAAGGAGATTCGACTCTCAAGAAGTGTTCTCAATGCAAGAGTCGCACTCTGCAAACTGCCTTGAAACTCAAACACAACAAGACTGTCTGCCCCCCTGGCAGGGCATGCCGGCTCATGGGCCAAGGTCGCGGCGGAACAAGTTGCTACTGCCGTCTTGGCCAACAAGGAGCGCCCGGTTGGAGATATTATCAAGGAAGTATCAGACAACTGGCCCAAGAGATCCTAGGCCGGGGGAGAAACTGGCAACCACCGGAGGTGCCACACATGTGGTATACTCTGGAGCAAAATTCCGGAGGAGCCGCTTGGTCTACTCTGGGGACATATCCGAAGGGCCGCCGAAAGGCCATCTACTACTTTGGGGACCACCATTCCGAAGGGACGACCGAAAGGTCTCCACTTTGGGGACAATGCACACATCACACATCAAGCCAAATGAAGCAGTCACTCATCATCCAAACTGCCTCCTACAATCAACACCCACCACCACCACCACACTTGTGAAAGCAATATCAATTTAATCTGCTATAGCTGACTGTTCTGTTTGTATTCTTGTTTAATCGGAAGGTGAGCAAACTCGTATAGATGGAGTCGGGGCAAGTGGGGCAACAGTGGGAATAGAGATTTGTAAGGTAGCTGCAACAACTTTGGTAGGACTGGAAACCCTGGGCATAATAGGAGGTGGATGTGAAGTCATGTGCTATGCATGGCCCAAGATGAAGGTAACATTCTCCATCCGAGAAAATGAGGAGACTGTTCCAACAGACTTGAGAGACCCACCAGTGGTGCTGTATGGACCCCACCATCAGTGGAAGGGGCTCCTCGACACTCACCCGGTGGATCTTTTGGTGATCGAGAAAGGCCACTACACACGACCAAGTGGCGGCCCCAAGCAAGAACCATGGGAGGACATGGTGGATTCTGTGCCTCCCAAACACAGACCAAAGGTTATCATTGAATCCTGGCGCTCCGACCCAACTTTGTGGCAATACGGACCAACGAGCAAACCTACAACTACTAGATGGAGAGAAGCGGGCTGCAATATCAATTGTTGCACTATCAAGGCAACATCAATAGGAGGTGCTATCACCCAAGAACGGCTACTGGTGGTTCGAACAAGAATTGATTGTCAAGCACAATGGACATGGGACAGTTTAGATCGAGATATGTCAGTGATCCGACCTATGGGAAATCTTCTCACTCCGCCGGGATTGATACCGCGCAAGTCATACTCCCAATCTGGCAGTACACACACCCCCCACTCCCTCCACGACCCCATGCCTAACCAAATAGGAGCATGGATCCAAACTGAGAAGGGAGTTCCGCGACTCCTGAAGGAAGAAGTTGCACGGGGACTGGGCATCCCCAAAGGCTACGAAGCTGAAGTGTCACACAAGAGCCTCCAACGAACTTCGCCACTTTTCCACTGGGAGTACATTTCCTTCTCACTACAACATTTGTTCAACCACCCGACTGCTACGCCCACCAGAACAACACAGGGACCAAAGACTGGGAACAACTTGTCCCGGGCAACCACCCCGCTCAACAACAATGTGTTTGATTGGCATCCCCCAGACCTTTCTCTTCCCGTCTGAGCACTGGGAGGAAGTGTGAAATGGGGCACGCCAGAATTTCCTGAAACAGCCAGATCTTTGTCTCCGACCCAACGCTCCAATGGATGAAGAAATGCTAGAGGCTGCTGTCCAATTTGTGGACAAACTTGTTGAGCTTGGGGTACTTCGAAGCACTGATGAAGGACTTACCGTCCTCGCCAATGCCCCTCTATTTGTGGTTGGGAAGGATGGCCAACCTGGACAATGGCGGGTAATTGCGGACATGCTACGAGGTGGTCAGAACGATTGTGTGGGGCAAGACCGGGTCTTCATGCCGAGGATAGCCCACATTGTGGACCAAATGTACACTGAAGGATACTCTGCAGTGGTCGACCTGTCCAAGTTCTTTTACAATTTTCCGACACATCCAGAGGACCGACCGTACCTGGGTCTCCTGCATCCTAAGACCGAGGAGCTACTGTCCTACTATGGACTAGCTATGGGAGCCGGAAATAGTCCAGCCATTGCCTGCCAAATCGGTCTCGCCTTTGTACGACTTGTAAAGGAGAATTTTAACTGATACTGGACGGGTCTACAAGACAATGGATTTGATCCAAAGCTTGGTTACGGATTCATCTTGACCTCCAGTGATGGAGGAGCTGTGCACATCTGGGTATGGGTAGACGATTTCCTCATCCATGGGCCCACGCACAAAAAGACAGCCCAAGGGCTGCAATTCTTCTTGGACAAAGCAGTTGACTGTGGGTTCCTCTTTCATCCAAAGAAGTTGGTACCGCCTCAGCAAGTCGTCAAATACTGTGGTTTCCTCTTTGACACCACAACTGTTCCTTGCCTTCGAATCCCGGAAGCCAAGAAAGAAAGAGCGCTGGCCATCTGCGATTACTTGCTACAATCTCCAAAGCACAAGAAGTCGTCCAGTCTTGGTCTTGCAGTTGCGGTCGGCGTTTTGGAGTCCCTTACGGAAGCAACTCCCCGGCGATTGGGACATACTCATCTCAAAGAGTTCCATACCATAGTCCACCCTCCAGGGCTTGGCAATGGAGCGGCACCCTACTACACTACCACTTCCCTCAACTCCGCAGTTCTCGACAAGCTCCAATGATGGCGACAATTCCTCACTCGGAGTGAAGGACTCTTTACTAGAGGATGGGAAGCTGCAACACTGGTCCCAACCTTTGGAGACGGGAGTGGAACTGGCACCGGGGGCACCATACAGCTCCCAAATTGTGACTTTGAGATGTGGCAAGGAAAGTGGAAACCATCCATCTACATCTTCCCTTCTGTATGGAAAGAGTTGGCGACCCTGAAAGAGACCCTGCTTTGGATCAAAGAAAGCCCCCATGCCCACCAGGTGATTGGGACTACAGTTTTCTACTTCACTGACAACTCGGGAGTTTATTGGATTGCCACCACGGGCTCTTCCAGGACACGCTCCCTCCACAAATTGATCAGTGAGATCAGACTTCTTGAACTGGACCTCCAATGTGTCCTCCAAGTGGTCCATGTACCGGGCAGAGTGCTAATCACCCAAGGGACTGATGGCCTCAGCCGCGGTGTTTGGATGTCTGCCCTTCAAGATATCATGGACTCGGATAGGCTAACTCAAGCTATCTTTGATCCTGTTCCCTTTGACATGGCGTTGGTGTGGACCCATCTGCCACAAATGGCCCATTTGACATGGTACAGATCCTGGAACCAACCCTGGACAGCATCCCTCTGCCTACACCAAACGACAGCATGGTGTCCACCACCGGAACTGGCCCGCCAGCTCCTCACCTTCCTACTCAACTCGTGGGTTGAATGCCCCTTCACCGCATCCGCGCTGCTCTTTGTGCCCAGAGTTGTTGAAGCTTCCTGGCGCCACATGTCTCGTTACGTCTACAAACTTGATACCATCTACCCACACAAGACCAACCTGCGATTCCCGCCACTCCTGCCGATCCCCATTGTTGTTCTTTACATTGCACCTCACACACTCTCCCTCAACCCCAACTCTAGGTTGGACAAGACTCCCACTGCCGCCCCCTTTTGGCATGCCGCCCAAGCCACACTTATGCGCGGGTTGCCAGAAAGGGTTCAGCCGCAAGGAGATTGAGACGCGACTCCAATGCACATTTTCAGCTAAAGGATTTGGCCAATTCCGTGCCTGTGGGTCCACCTATCACCGTGACTGCTTCCGAACCGGGGAACCCTTCAAGACTCGTCGCCTCCGCGATGAAGGCTTGACCTTCCCACGCCATGCCACCTGGCCCAACAACTTTGTCTGTGAAGCCTGCACTGTGCGACAATACCTGCAACGTGAACTAGTTCTTGCCGATGATCTCCTCCTCTTGATGTTGGAACAAGTCAGACTGTTGGACATCATCTCATCGTGGGCCAAGGGAACCCACGTTAGCTACAAGTCAAAACTGAGTGTCATCCGTCAGTTTGAGTCCAATTTTGCCATCCAAGTTCTGAAGCCCACCGTTCTGCTAGCTAGAGCCTCCTTCCGGACCCGATATCCCCCTCATGTGGTGTCAGGAATGGTACAGCCTCCGCCATTCCACCAAGAAGCACGACCGAGGTGCACAAACTCCCATCAGCTTTGGCACAGTTCGAGCCCTCCGATCGGCTGCTTCCCAGTGGCTATCTCTGGACTCCCTCAACACTCCGCAAACTGCATACATGTCACAGGACAACAAAGTTCTATACCAAGATTGTTGACCAACGGATGGGTTGTCATTCCACTTGTTTGCAAAGGGAATGGTAGCACGAATGGGGGATTACTCCAGGCCTTCCGTGGCCCTTCTGGATCGCCACATTCGAGCTCTTGATTGCTTCTTGGACCATCAATTCCATGAAGCCACTTCTGACGTCCAACGCCGGGACATCGCACTGGCAGGGCTGACTAACCTGATCCTTTGGCTAGGTTGGCTTCGCTCAGCTGAATGCTTTGGCCTCAATTGGGAAGACTGCTCTATTCTGGAGCCTGAAAATTGTGGACAAGCGGACCTCCCTAGGAACTGTGGTATGGTCACCTTCCGACTTAACCCAGTGACTAAATCAGAACGCACCCGCATTGCCGACGTCATCATCGCGCACATTACCCGGTCAGGCCTCTGTACCGGAAAGTGGTTCCGTCGGGCACTATCGTACCGGGTCCGACGTACAGGGCCCGTTTTCTGCCATGCCAATGGCATTGCATGGACTTCTTTCTTCTTTCGCAGCACCTACCTTTATCCGAGTCTCTACAAACAACGCCTGGAAGGTGACCCCCTCCTGCTACCTTTTGATGGTACCCCTTCAGATACCATAGAAAGTCGCTTCCGGTCCCTCCACTGCTACCGCCGTGGTGGCCGCTCACATGTCTCCCGAAAAGACACATGCGGCGGTCGCCGTCTCACGATTGCCTCTGAAACCCAGGTCTACGAACATGGGCGTTGGCGCCTCCGCCGCTCCAACGAAAAAGTAGGCACAAGCTATCGCGAATGGAAACCTCGTGAGCAAGTCAAGATCACCTTATACTGTCACTGAAGTGCCAGTTGCTTGGGGGGAAGAGCAATGTTTGTGGGTCGTACATCTGAGAAGGCAGAGGGGGAAAGAAAAGTTCGTGGACTCTTCAAGTTGGAACTCTTCGCGTTCTACTCTTGGAGACCCGAATCTGTGTCTCACCCGGATCGGAACCCGGAAAGCCTGCGTGGGCTAGGACAATATCTAGCCACCAATTATGAAACAAGATGTACGACTCCTAACCTGAACTCTACCCAGCTGACCGTATAGCAAGGTTACAAAAGAAAGAGAGAAGAAGAATTCCAGATTCCGGTGGTCATGAATACTTCGAATGACCACCTTAGGAAAGAGACCGTACAAAGTACGAAGCTGGAGGAATGCCTGCGAAAAGCCCCGAATTGAAATGACTTGCGGCTGCCTCAAAAAGCACACAAATCAATCCAACTCGGAACTTGAGCAAAACACCTTCAGACTCCAGCAATAGGTAGAAATTTTTAACTCCCACCCACCCGCCTAGGGGAAAGAAAAGGACGCAGGATTTATATCTTGCGGAGACTTCAAGTTCGTGGACTCTTCGAGTTGGAACTCTTCGAGTTCTACTCTTGGAGACCGAATCTGTGTCTCACCCGGATCGGAACCCGGAAAGCCTGCAATATCTAGCCACCAATTATGAAACGAGATGTATGACTCCTAACCGTTTGATCGAACTTTTTGGCTCTGTGGGCTTCACATTTTTATTTGAAATTTGTACAGACAGCATCACCCTCCAGATGACAGAATCTGGTAACCTTCCAAAGATAGCTGGGGTCCATTTCAAACGCTTCGAGAAGGTTTTGTCAAATATCTTGCCTATTGTAGAACCTGAGTATGTTTGTCTGCCGCCTGCATGCAGAAGCGAAAGCGAAGATTGGCCATTTCATGACTATCTTCCACATTCCGCGAGAATTTGGGGTGACCACCCAGGACAACTGAAAGATCGACGTCGAGCTGCCAGAAAAGAAGGACAGATTCGAAGTTTGCTCCGCTGCATCATGAGGCTTGTTCCGGCAAACACAGAATGTACTATAGTCGACTTCGGAGGTGGTAGTGGTCATCTTGCCTTGCCTTTGGCGTTATTGCTACCAAACGCAGTAGTATGCGTCGTCGATCTAAGGAAACACTCTCTTGATCTCATGCATAACAAAGCCAACCTTGTGGTCGAAGAGGTTCTGCAAAGTCAAGAATACAGAAGGTTCATGAGACCGAACGTACACAAAAGTGGCAACACTATGAAGTGTTGTGGCAAGGATGGTGTGCTGACCAACCTCTTCGCATGGCACGGCCCAGTAGAGTCGTTTCATGAACGCCTTGACCTTGGACTTGCACTACACTTGTGTGGGGAAGCTACTGATGTCGCTCTTCGACGTGCTGGAGACTCCGGTGCGATGGGAATTGTTGTCGCACCGTGCTGTGTGGGGAAACTGTCAACTAGAGCAATGAATCCAGATGTCTATCATGCTACAGGTGAGGACGTCTATCTGATACATATCTATGTGTTCTCCGTATGACTTAACTTTCCAAGGTTTCCACCAAGCAACTAGGACTATTTCATACCCACAGTCTTCCTTGTTTTGCAGATTGATCTCAGATCAAGATGATTGGGACAAGTTAGCCAAAGCTGCAGATTACAGTAACGAGCTCGAATTCAATACAGTTCAGAATGCTCCTAGGAGAACCGCTAAGGCTCTCGTGGAGACTGATCGCAGGCTATTCCTCCAGGAAAGGTACCAATACAAGACGGCATTGCTAAAGATGGATCCGTTAGAGTCAACCCCGAAAAATGACATCAGTGAGTTTATATTGTCTAGAAGTGTTTTTTTTCCGACTCTTAGTTGACGTTTTTGAAGTTGTGGCATGGAAACCAGCGCTCGCCAAGATTGATGATTCTCTCTTTGGCGAGCGTGATTCGGAAAGCTCAAGAGACGTCGAAATGACTAGAACCCAGTTGGCTGAAGGAACTTGCTCCGCTGGGAGCGTCAATTGGTCAGAGCAAGAAGAGGCAGAAATCGCGGTTGTGATTGTTGGGTTTCTACAACAAACCAAAGGCACAGCTAAGGAATTCAAATCTTTCATTTTCCCTACGGTAAGAATCTTTGCTTGAAACATTGATGGTCGCAAAGGGCAGCGCAAACTAACCCAGCTTCTGCTCTTGTGAAACTAGCAAATGGGTGGGAGGAAAAGAAAACTAATTCATTATGTTGCTTCGAAAATGGATCTTGCACATTGGTCGGTGGGCGACAAGTCTATTGACAAGACAGTCGCTATAGCAAGAAGGCGCCGAAAACGCAGTAGAAGTGAATGACAGTACCTACAAACAATCCACAACCAGAAAGCAGTAATGATCAATCCACATAAAACATCAGATGACAAATAGTGATATGACTGAAAATCAACCGCGGAGTCGCTGTTGCTTCTTTTTCTTCGCTTCCAATCTCTTCTTTGAATGCTTGTCTTGGTACTCCTGAGCAAGCACACCATAGTTCTTGTCCAGTTGTTGTTGCTTGATTGTTTTGCTAACGATTTGGACTACATCTTCGTCATCGAGCTTATGGCTCAAACCACATCTCTGCGGACTGTGATTTGAAAAAGGGCCATGTCAACGACAGGATATCAATAACATGATAACAAAATAGATGAAAGACTGACCTGTGTTTCGCAGAGGTACCCCATACAAGCGCGTAGTTGAAGTCTCTTAGAAGCTGAGTACTAATATTTGCACAAAGTGATTTCACAGTCGTTCCTTTTCTTATGTCAGATAATACAACTGGTTCCTCCAAATCTGGAGGCGACCCTGTTATGGAGATCCCACACCAAAGTCAGAACAGTGTTTTGAAACCTTTTGACAAGATCACTGTCACCAACCAACCTTACCTTTGCGCTTTGTATAGATCCTTGTCAAACCAAGATATTTCCACAGGTTTTGTTTCAAGAGATCGTCCTCCATGGGTTCGCCAATGTTAAATCTCTGCGCGACACTACCTACCATCGAGTGAGGCATCCGAGCCAGTTGATCAACCTCTTCGATGGTAACGGCGTCAATTTTGTTGTACAGATACAGGCAGGGCTTGTATTGCCTATTGCCTGATTGATTTTTCGATTAGTACAGAACGACGAATGGTCTCGCTTTGTTGTCAACATTGAAACTTACCAATAATGACGTCCACCAATTGATCCACTGTGATTTCTTCCCTCGCTAGTACATCTGCGCTGACGATCTTGTACTCTCTCAGGATTTGAGTAACGATTTTCTCGGGATCTGGACCAAGTTTAGTTTGGGGCACCGTTGAAGAGAACCTCACTGCCCCTCCACTTCGCTTGGAAACTGCTACATCTGGCGGCCGTTGGTTGAGACGGATGCCCACTGTTTCAAGCTCTCTCTCCAGAATTTCTCTGTGGCGGTTCAGACCTTTAAGAAGACAAATGTTTTTTTAGATTTGTCCTGAATGACAAGGCAAACAGGGAAAACATTTGAAATACCTTCTTTCATCGAGTCGAGGACAATCAGGATAGCATCTGCATTACGTGCGACAGCGATGACTTCCTGTGGGTATGAGATTATTAACACGTTAGCAACACGAAGCGTAAACCACAATCTACAATAGCTGGATCACGAACTTTTCCACGTCCAGCACCATGAGCGGCACCTTCGATAATTCCTGGTCTAACAATATTTGTAGCGCATGCATGACAACTTTTGTGAGAACTTGGCGACGATGTAGTTTGTACATGATTTTATTCATATTAACGATATTGATGAGCTTGATAAACTTACAAATCCAACACTTGGATCTTGCTGCCTGAGTAGTTCAGAACGCCGGGAATACACGTCAACGTAGTAAACTCATACGCCGCGGCTTCCGACTCTGTGCTCCTGTTGGGTCAGTTGTTAGGAAACCAAAGTTGTTGGGCAAGCAAGGGCGGCATCTTATGACGCAGTAGAGGCTTACGTAAGTGCGTTCAGCAAACTAGACTTGCCCACAGAAGGGAACCCAATCAAAGCTACCCGAGCATCTCCATTTCTGGCCACATCAAATCCCTCACCCGTACTAGAACCTCCACCACTTCCTGATTGTTCAACGAATAATTCATTACGAAGACGGGCCAGTTTCGCCTTCAAAGTTCCCAAGTGGTAGTTTGTTGCCTTGTTCTTCTGCGTTCTGGCCATTTCGGCCTCGATTTCTTTGATCTTTTCCATTACACCCATGATGAAAGCGCTCTGTTTACGGTAATGTGGTGTTTTTTGTTTGACTTCCCAAATCAAAACTTTCGCGCAATTTCATTCCGCGCATACAGGTTACCTGACTCAACTCCACGCACGTAACACGCATACTCTGTAGTGTTTGTGTTTTATGTATGTCGCATAAGATGTGGAAATACTTATGCGGCGATAAATCCTCTGTCAAACCCCCTTTGGATTCGTTTTTGCGATGGGTTTGAGTTTTTCTGGTACAGACTGCTGATCACGGCCATTACATATTATAAAAGGATCTAGGGAAATTTGGAGACCACAGCAATGGAAAAGTCTCAGGTAAGAATCAATATTCGTTGCAGTACATGGTCTACTTGTGCAATGATGGGGCTGGAAGTATGTTTGCACTCCCCTGGAAGCAGCCAGTCGCCATGTACAGTATGTTTTGTACGCAGTAGTTGCGACCTAGAAGAGCCCACCCTACCTGCTTTTTAAAAGCACAGTTCATTGGTCCTGTTGAGCTGAGGGTGAAATCCCACTATTGAATTGGATAGAACCAGATGGCTGCAGTGAAGATCTAAAAGATTCCCGATCTCAACACCTTTCAACTGGAAACATCAAAATTCTGGCGTTTTTCCTTTTGAAGACAAACGACGAACAAGTTCCTCATGTTTGCTCATCTTTCTCCATAGGGATCTAGTAGCGGGGCTGGTTTCAGCGTCGTAATTGCTGCATCGGCTCCTGTAGGCGGTGGTGGTCTCGTACATGCAGTGACAGTGATTCAACCATTACAGACATGGACGGTTATTCGCGGGCAAGATGATTTCGTTGCGATGTCCGTAGGCCTCGAGTCAATAGTTGCTGAGATTCCCCCGTGTCCCAATTTGGAAAGATTTGAAGGGAATATGCACATGCTTCAGTCTGCTCGTCACGATCTGCAGCACTGGTTGAATATAGTCTTGATGAATGCGGAAGCCCGAGAGTCTCAAGCTGTTCGCAACTTCTTGACTTATGCAGCCAATATGATTCCTCCGGAATACGAAAATCTTCCATGGGCGGTATTTGATGCAAATGGGCAAATTACTTCGTCACCAAATCAGGGATATGCCCAAAACCAACCAAGCACCCAGGCCAATGGGAATTTAGATGATATGTCGATGGTGGATATGTTTGACGCTGGAGACGAAGTTGGCCCAGCACACAATTATGATAGTGATGACGAAGACGAATATAGACCGTCAGAAAGATATAAGCCGACTGACGAGCCTGTGACCGAAGAGGATGAGATGGATATTGCGATGATGGCGGATGAAGCGAGGATCATTGAAGGTATGGGAACATACAGTCAAAGTCTTGGTGCATCACACATGAGTAGATTTCCAATGTTGGAAGAGGAAACTGCCGATTCGAATCAGGGGCATTATGAAACTATGGAACAAGCACATTCAGGGGTCCAGCTTGGAGGAGCTGTCGGTGGATCTAGCGTTGGCGGTATTGGTAGCGCAATGAAGGAAGCAACTCTGGGTATTGGCGGAAGTTATAGCCAAGCAAAATTGGAGTCCCCTCCAAGACTTGATTCATTCAAAATGATCAAAGTGATTGGCAAGGGTTCCTTTGGTAAGATTTCAGGGCAGCTACGTTGTACCCCTTCTTTTATCACTGTGGAGACTGACTTTGTGGTTGTGTCGCAGGAAAAGTTTTCCTTGTTCGTGAGATCAAGTCGGGCGAAATGTTTGCATTGAAGGTGCTGCGGAAAGACAATATTATCAAACGCAACCAGGTCGAGCATACCATTACAGAAAGAAGTGTGCTTGAATATATTAGACATCGATTCATAGTTGGGATGAGAATGGCTTTTCAGTCTAAGGACAAGCTTTATTTTGTGCTCGACTACTGTGCGGGGGGTGAATTATTCTTCCAATTAGGAAAGATAGGGAAGTTTCCAGAACCCCGAGCTCGATTTTATGCGGCGGAAATCATCCTAGCATTGAGCCATGTTCATAGCTTGGACATCATATACCGTGATTTGAAGCCAGAAAATGTCCTGTTGGACGACAAAGGACATATTCGGCTGACAGATTTTGGATTGTCCAAGGAAGGGATAAGTTCAAGCTCAAGTGGAGCCAACAGCTTCTGTGGAACGCCTGAATATTTGGCACCCGAGATTCTTAATCGTCAAGGCCATGGTCGAGCTGTGGACTGGTGGAGCCTTGGTGCCCTTTTGTATGAGATGCTGACTGGGTTGCCACCATTTTATTGTCAAGATCGGGAGCGACTTTTTGCAGAAATTCGAAAGGGAGAGTTGCAATATCCTGCAAGTTTATCCCCAAATGCCAAAAGTCTTCTTCGGGGACTGCTCACGAAGGATCCAACTAAGCGGCTTGGCAGTGGCCCTGCCGATGCTCAAGATATACAACAACATCCGTTCTTTGCTTCAGTCGACTGGCAACAACTCCAGGATGGGGAAATCAAGGCTCCCTGGGCTCCGCAGATTAGTGGAAGCAGCGACACAAGTCAGTTCGACAAGGAGTTCACTAGCATGCCGATCTTCAGTCCACAGAGTATGCAGGTATGCTCATTATTGTCATAAGTCAGTTGCCGTTTTCCGTTCAGGGAATGACTCACTTGCCGTTTGTTTACAGCGTCACCATGGTTTTGGAACAACGCCTATGGGTGATAATCCCTTTGAGGGTTTCACGTTTCAAGACAAAATATTTCACGGACCTGGAACACAGAGCGGAAATTGAAAATACTTTACCAGTGTTTTTAAACTTTGGATTACAGGCAGGCATATTAATGGAAGACGTCATTTGAAGCTCTTATTTGTAGTTAATAACTAAAGTGAACTTGACTTGTCACCATGAAGCTGCGCAATAGATAGAAAAATGAATCTTCTTCTAAGCCTGTTCTACGTTATGCAGAAATACTGCTTATGTTGCCTTTGGCTGAGTCCAGCCATCAGGTACGAAATTGTCGTTGACGATTTCACGGTGGCACGACCAAACCAGTTGGATGGCTTCTGGTGTTCCAATGCCGCATCCACGAGGGTCGCCTGCAGGTCCAAACCAATGATTTTGCGGTGCTCTGTCGAAGATGAAAAGTCTTGAGTACACAATGTCTGGAAGGAAAAATCTGCATTAGAAAATGCGAACTTACCCAGTTGTCCTTGCTCTTCGTCCTACATAGGTGGTCCCATTTACGGTGTTTGAAAGGATTTTGCTCTGGAATTCAAGATCATTTGAGACCACGGCAGCAGTCAGATGGTGAGACATCTTCTCCAATGCATGCAATACCAAGTCAACAGAGTCGTCGTCATAGGTGGTCACAACTTGAAAAGGGGCAAATATCTCTGTCGAACAAAGAGAGAAATTCTCTTCTTTCATCATCTCTTCCAGCGGCACAAAAACGGCTGTCGGTTCAACAGCCCCGTAAATATCAGGAATATTGTGATCTTTTAGTTCTTTCCCCCCCCAAAGGATCTCTGCGCCTTCGATAGCTGCTATACTATTAGCATGATCAAGAAACTGTTTGGTGGTCTGAGTAAGGACAGGGCCTGCAGTTAGGTCAGAAAGGGATCTTGCTTCTGCATTTTCTTTCATCTTCGCCAGCAGATTGGTGCTCTTCCAGTTCTCATGAATGAAACAAATCGACTGTGCGGAACACTTTTGACCAATTGTAGCGTAAGCATCTTGATCACATTGCCAAGCAACATAGTCGACATCGTCGACGTCTGGACCAATAACCTTCCAGTCAAATCCGGCATCTTCAATTTTCACCTACGAATTACAAGTGAAGCAGTCAGCAACAATTCCTCCAGAACACTTTCTTCGAAAGCGTATTTTACCTTGCCGTTTGTCGCCTGACTCAAGTGCTCGGCAACTTTCGAACTACCAGTAAACTGTGTAACTCGAAGTGGAGTCTCCAAGATGAGCTTCTCGACTACTGGCCCTCTACAATTCAAGAGATCAAGATCATTCGGGTCCATCCCGCTGTGTATCAAGAGACGTACAAACTGCTCCATTACAACCGAAACTTGTTCGCTCGGTTTGATGACAGGCTTGTTCCCCATGTATAGAGCACCCATCAGTTGCAAGACTGGAATTTCAAGCGGAAAGTTGAAAGGCGTCACCAATCCAACGGCACCATATGGCCAACGGTGGCCTTGACTAAACTGCCCATAGTGGTCCCCTACAGCAGCGGCTATTAGCGTCTTACATGCGAGGTGAAATTGGGTTTCCACGATTTCTCACATACCTGGAACACCAAACGACTTTGCCAGGCGGCGGACATTGTCCCCAGCGAAATTATTCAAAAAATCAGCGGTGACTTTGACTTCGCCCAACGCCTGTCCTTTCGATTTTGGCTAATTGATCCAATCATTGGTTAGTGGAAACGAGAAAGTTGTATATCAGTATTGGTTGGAGTAAAACTTACCACGCAATTCATGATAAGCTCTGCGAAATATTCTGCCACCTTCTCATCACTTAGCGCTGCTCCTGCCAATCTGCTAATTTCCCCATACTCAACATAGCGATGAGGCTGCCAATCACGTTAGAATCCAAAAGGGATAGACAAACAAACTGACTGCGCAGGAAACAATGCACTTACATTCTTCAACGGATTGTGCACTCCAGATTTAGGAACCTTCCTCATGCTTTTAAAGAACGGCTCCAACTCAGAAACATCCGTATCTGGAACAGAAAAGATAGAGTGCTGATTTTTGTCCAGCGGATGCGGGATCAACATCTCTGACTTTGCTTTCCGCCATTCTCCTCCGACAAGATTGCTAACAGCGTATGGAGTAGGCAGCTTACCCATCTCGCCAACATCAATGGTTGCCCATGCTGGCTTCGAGGAGAGGTTTCGAGTGAAAGATCGAGAGGCGGCCTGGAGTGACTTGGCGCCACGACGTAATGTAACAGCTTGCAACATTGTAAAGTGTATTTTTTATATGATCTTGCCTGGTTGTGTTTTTTGACACGAAGTCAGCTTTTTGTTTGATACGAAGTCAAGTTGAAAGTTGAAATTACAGGGTGGTGCATTAATTAAAAAACTAATTGTCACAGTGACACATCTGCTTAGATCCAAATTCTGAATGCATGTTTGTAATACAACAATGGATTGGAATGTACGGTACCTGGTAGTGACTAGCCTAGAGCTCATCAGTCGCAGTCGCAGAATCAGAGGCCGGAATTTGGAGTTCAATGGCCGTATGAGACCACGCAAGCCCGAAAAAGACGCCACAGATAATGATGTACATATCTGATCGGAGGTGCGAAAAGGCATCATATATGCCCAAAGCGTTGGGAAAAGCACTCGAGAGCCACTTTGCGACTCCCTGTTTTATCATCGCTACAACGTCAAGCCCGGATTCTTTCTCTTCCGAATCTGAACCGGGAATACCTGCAGAGAGTATTCTCTTGCCAACAACTTGACGAAGAATAAGTGCCAAGAGGCAGAGTGTCGGCGGATTTTTCACCAGAGCTTGTGGAAGCGAGAGTAGCGAGAGAATTATGTTCTTTGGAGTAAAGTAAAAGATTCGAAGGAGCAAACGGTGAGTCGAGACTGCTGCTCGAGCAAGCACGTTCAGGAAACCAGGACCTTTCGTGAGTTCATCAAGGTCAACCTTGAAAAGAGGATCAATGTTTGCATTCAGTGATTCATCCTCGTCACTCCCATCAAACTCATTTGCCAAATCTCCATGGCTTTGGATATCAACATCCATTTCAAGTGAATTTTCTTCTTGTTGTGATAGAGAGTTGTGCAGAAGTGGAATGCCAACCTCCTTAAAGACGAGTTGGTGATGCACCCTAACATCTTGGTGAAACTGGTTCAAGCCGACGTCAAAGCCAGCAACAAAAAGCAACAAAATTGTCACAATGTGCATGTAAATAGAATTTCTTGCCGTTTTGGGTAATGCCTTTTCCTGAGAATCAACCCCAACTGATTCCTGAGGCGCTTCTTTTTTGCCCTTCACCTCTTCATTTTCGGTCTTTTTCTTGAGAATCATTTTGCGGCGCATCCTTGCCACCCCAAGGTATTTTTTCTTAGGTTCGGAGTACCCAGATGCTTCAGCAACGGCGCCACTTGTAGTCGCTTCCAAAGTTGGCGAAGTTGTCTCCGTGGTTGGTTTCTCCAAGTTATCCTCTTCAACAGCATCAGTGGATTCCTCGTTACTTCCAGGTGCTTCGGCTGACTTTATCTCATCGCTCTCATAATTTTCAGTCGGTACCGACTTCTCATCCTCTGTTGGATTTGGTTTTCTTCCATAGCGCCGTTGACGGGCTGCCCGAATCCTGGCGGCATTGGAGGCAGACTGCTTCTTGTCTTCGTCGTCCTGACCAACTTCGCCGCTAACTTTGCCCATTCGCTTTTGGGCTTTCTCCAATATTCTCTTTCTTCGAGCTTCTGCTTGAGCTCGAGCTGCCTCGGCAGCTTCTGAATCTTCAGCCATGATAATGCTTTATTTTAAAAATGAATCGAAAGGTTGATTTTTGTTTTCTGCACGCAAATAGAACTGCAACACACGGCAAATTACGCAAGTTGAAAGTTGACTCGCACTCTAGCAGGTACCAGGTACGTTTACCTGGTACATCGTGCAGTACCTGGAGACTGCAAGACGTTGGATAGAATCGACGCTCGAAGGAGCGGTTAATTAAAAGGGGCAACCTTTCCTCCCGCCCCTGAATTTTATTCAGATCATCGCGAGTAGAAATCCTACGTTACATTTTGCGTGAACGGCAGTTTTGTTTAACGAATACATTATTTAGCGCGCTTTTGATTGCGTCCACTTTGTCGAAACAAGCACATTATATTTACCAAAAGACACCGGCACGGCTAGTCTGAGGCGCGTTCTTAACAAAACAAAAAAGTGCACCACGATGCACCACGATGCACCACGATGCACCATGCCAACCCGGACATACGCAAAAATCCGGGTTAGCATGGTGCATCGTGGTGCATTTGAAATGCACCACGATGCACCACGATGCACCACGGCATCATGGACTTGGCACGTGCTCCCAAAAAAATATTTACCAATCAAAATTGTTGGAATCCTGAACTGAGAATGCTTACCTGCCTCCGGTATGTCATCTCTGATGAAAACACAGTTGCTTTACATCAATGCATACCCAACAATAAGACAAATGGCTTCAAACAATGTTTCCCCATCCCAAGAACAGCGTTGTGGCGTGAAGACCGGCTGCATGTATCCGTCTTTGCCATTGGTTGGGCCTGGGGCCCATGTTTGCCGAGGATGTGGCGAACCAGTGCATAACTTGTGCTGTCAAGCTGCGGGTTTTGATGAAATTGACTTTGTGTGTTCTCCAACATGCAACACAAGTAGTATCGAGGCCAGTATTGAGGAAAGTGCTACTACAAGAGGCGAAGCAACCATCATCAAAACGAACTGGAATACAGTCACATGGGATGATGTTGTTGTTACACAAGAGCCTGTTAATCTGGTGGGCGTGGAGTCTCAAAAAACATGCCTTTGCACAATCAAAGGTATTCCCGCAGCCGATCTCACAGCCTCTGACTGTCGCGTCATAGGGAAGAACCTCAAAGTGTCTTCTTATACTAGAAAGAGGAAGGGAGTTCTGTGTGATATGATTGCAAAACAAAGACTTGTCTCACAAATGAACATGGATGAGATGTATCGCCAAGACAACAATCATGACCGCCACAAGAGGAAAGTTGCACCCACAACCGCAGCAAAGAGGAATCCTGCGACACTGCCCCCTGTTGTACGAAGTTCTGGGACTATATATCGGTTTGTTATGACCATTTGTGCTGAGGAGATGCGAGATCTTGTTGAAAATCTTGGAAAACAACCCAACCGCCAAGAGATGGATGCTGGCAACAGGAATGGCGAACGGCTGTATCACGAAATTGCAAAATTCTACAACAATGAATTGAATTCTGCACTGTCTTCCATCCCTATGTCTGACATCAATATGCAGGATATGCTGGAACTCAACAACATTGATGAGGATGTCTGCGGTACAGACTATGACAAGTTGAATGCTACTGATTGCCTCAATTTGAAGAAGCACATCGATCACCATTACAGGGTTGCTCATGAAAAAAATAAAATGTCGGGCAACCACGGCGACTTCCACAACTTTGTGGGACAACGGCCATTCTTGTATCTATATCACCTGCTGATGAAAGAATCTTCGAGTAAGTTGCCTGTGTTTCTGTTTGTTGCCTGCCTAGTCTCATAAACATCTTCTTCTTTCATCAAACAGGCTACACAGTTCTGCATAGAGCGGCGGTGAAGGGTATTCCTGCGGATGTGTTTCGTGATGGTGGATTCCAGAAGACCCCAAGCAAGCCCCCCCCGCGAAGCACTCGCAGCAGCCTTTCTTCATCTGGAAAACGGAAGAGCCGCCCTGAGAATGACTTAGGACATTCCATGAGAATGCTTGTCGATTTGAAGAGAGCCGAAATGGAAAAGAACTCAAATGATTACAGTTCAAAGCTTCGGAAAGTTGAGGATGACTTAGATAAGAACTTGGAGAAACGGACGGCAAACATGACCAAGACACTAAAACTCCAAGAACAATTGAACCAATGTTCAGATGAGCACACTAAAGAACGTATGAAAGATCTACTATGTGATCTGGAAAGGGCAGACATCATGTTGGGCAAGTCTTACCGCGTTGTGGAAAAGAAGAGGGACGACATCCTTGAGGACGCAAGAAGTCCAGTGTCTTCTCCAATCAAAAGGCTCGAGTTGTGTTTTGAGACATCAGACGTTTCGGATGATGAAGAGGTATAAACCAAAGTAATAAATAAG
Organism: Cylindrotheca closterium; assembly: GCA_933822405.4. Taxonomy (NCBI): domain Eukaryota; phylum Bacillariophyta; class Bacillariophyceae; order Bacillariales; family Bacillariaceae; genus Cylindrotheca; species Cylindrotheca closterium. The sequence continues at coordinate 34,777 of CAKOGP040000558.1, read as the reverse complement.
AAATCACTGATGACAAAGAGACATAGACCTCCTTACTAAATAAGACATTACTACATAAGACTGTTTTTCTCGCAATAATCGAACGTTTTTTCGTGTTCACGTTTTCTTGCAACATTTTGCTGACTCCGTGTCAATCCGTAAGCCCTAATGTGATCCACCAATAAATTCCGCATTGCTGAAGACCCGGGTATTTCCTCAAAAGGGCGCAGTGTGGGTAAATATCCCAGGCCTGCTGGGGAAAGTTCCATAGAGTCAAAACAAGTGTTGGCAGACATTTCCGTTTCTTCACTTTCTTCTTGCTCGTGCTCACCAAGTATCCTTTCATTAATTCCAAAATTGTGAAGCCTGGCACAAACTTCGAGGACCTGTGACTGCCTAGCAAGCTTCCCTCCCAACGGTCTGCGCAGCACTCTCCACTTGTTAGTCAGATGGCCGAACGCCATCTCAATCCTAATCCTGAGCTGAGAGATGTGAAAGTTATAAACATCATTGGATGGATCCAGTTTGTAGGTACCGGTGAATGGAATCAACAGGTTATCACCTAGAGGAAAAGCTGCATCGCCAATGACATAGGTACCGAATGGCAATGAGTCCACAAATGCTGGGAGCCGAGATTTGAGATACGTCATTCGGTCAGAAGCGGACCCTGGATTCAATACGCCAAAAAAAGTGAAACGCAAAAAAGCATCACACATGGCAAGAACATTTAATCCAGGACAATTGTAATGTCCTGAAAAATAGGATCTCACCTGGCCTTCAGCACAGGCCACCGATGGGTTGCCTATGCGTTGAAGCATTCCGTCCAAAACTCCGACACAACCTTTGCACACCCCTGAAGAACTTAATTTTTCGAAATCTGACCGGAATTTAGATATCTCAGAAGGATTTGAAAGATCTGGGAGCCTCATGTCAAGTTCGTCTGTTGTACACACAGCATCCAAGAACAAGTCCCTCAACCTGTAAACAGTGGATACGGTCAGCCCATACGCGTTCTTAATATCGGTTGGAGAACCCCCGGCAAGCCAACGAATTCCACATGCCATAACAACTTGAGGAATGATTGGAGCTGTGCCAGATGATGCTGTGCTTCTAGAACCATTTAGCACTATTTTGTCCCCCAATAATCCTTTTAGCTTCAGGAAAGAGGGATAGGACATGCGATATGTCCTATGAAACGAGTTCTGATACAACTCTTTCTGAAGATGTTCGTCCCAATTGACCCGTTCGGTTGGATACTTGGGTCTTCTCGTCTGTTGTTGTGTTAAATGCGCGAGAGCAAAAAATAAAGCAGTGTCGTAATCGTCATCAAGATCAAAATCGAGCATCTTGTTGTTGTTGTTTTGTTGTTGTTGCGTGTCGCGGAAAAAATTGACCGCACCTTAGTGCATCTACATGTGTTTACTTAAAGAATTGTACGCAGGGCCGGTACTGCCGCACAGGGCCGGTAATGCGGCACCGTTTTTGTTAGGAATGGTCGAATATGCACCAAATTCCGCCGTGGTGCAAATGAGACACGTGGTGCATTTTTGTTTTTTTGTTAAGAACGCTCCTCAGGGAGACCCTTCGCTCGTTTACGTGCGACCGACAGACGGGGTGGGTTGACCGCAAGACGATGGCTAGAGAGTGACGCGCCGTAATCGACACGACGGAAATTGAGACTAAGGAAGAGCTAGAAACGCCCATACGTCTCCCGTCTTGCCGACCAAGAATTTGCCACACGGTCCTGGAACGGCCGGGAACGGAGGTCGTAGTGGTCGACCTTTGGTTCTTTGAAAGGCTGAAAAAGGAATCTTAGTCGCGGGATCTTCGATTCTGACCATCTAAAGAATAGTTGGATTCCGTTCTCCATTCTTATCTGCAGTGAAGCGTTCACTCCCTTCGCAAGAGTGAGTGTTGAATTAATGCAAAGCGATTTTAAATAACATATATCTGAGAATTCGACAAGAAGGGCGCGTCTCTAATTCTACCTTTTCTGCCATCTCATAGGTGGAAAAAATGCCTACATCAAAGCTTTTTTCTCTTGTGCGTGATCTGATCCCGAAAGAGCCAGCCGAGCCGTGGAAAGATTGTCCACGGAGCCAGCCCATGCCCAGCCGTGGACAAATTGTCCACGGAGCCAGCCGCGTCGTGGACGAATTGTCCATCCAATCATATTGCCTGAATTGCCGAAATTCACCTCTTTTCATACAGTTTGATTGGATGGACGGATTGTCCATGTAATTCTGATTGGATGGACAATCCGTCCACGGTTCTGCTGACTTGGGTGGACAATTTGTCCATCCAATCAGAATGCTTTACTAAAGCGGGTCCAAGCATGGCGGGATTCCCTACAGGACCGCTGCTTGACCCTCCTTGTATGATAAAAAAGGACATAAAACGGTATTCTTTAGTTTTTAATGGATTGACCATGAAAATCTAGATTGAATGGAGGTAATAGTACTTTCTGAAATGCCATTGCTACAAAACGTAAACCAGGATGACCCTTCAATGGGTGCAGAGATGGGCAATGGAAGAGTCTTAGCCAAATGTCAAATCCTGTGGGCTAAGTTCACTAACATACCTCTGGAAATCCTTCGCAAAAAGGCGAAAAGTGGCTCTAACCACATTGGCATCGCAAGAAACACCCATTAGATATTGACACATAAAAGCATTCAGGGGGGGCTTTCGTCAGGGGAGAACTTGTGCCATGGATAGTATCGTTGAATTGCTTGGCAGGTATTCCATAAAATAGGTGATGAATATTTGAAAATCGTCGTATTTTTCATACTACCCCTACGATGACGGCACATTTCCGCTTGGAATAACCAAAGATCGAAGAACAGACGAATAATATTTGATTTCAAAAAATAGAGCTGCTAAGCGACCCGGATATGACTGTAGTAGAGGCATTGTTCGTCCGTTTTGGTACCGTTTTTGACGGGAGCTAGTTTCATGTTGAGAAGCATCGTATCATACATAGTGTGTGTCATCATTGTTTCCATCGACAACACTTCGATCACGAGCCTCCAACGAGCAACAAGGGCAACGGAGCAGGACAGCACACGGCACTGACCACAACAGACGCTAAATAGCCATGATGCAAAACAGCCTGGAGGCAGAAGCACAACATCGTATACATCAGGGGCATCATCAATGAAGACAAGATGAGTTCCAACAAATCTGCATCGGCGCTCGCGATCTGAGTAGGTGCTGATTGATTAGAATGAAGCAATCCAACAATCCACTAGAAAGCGAAAGCAGAGTGAGATTATCTTGCTACTGCACTGCTTAAACGAGATTCGGAATGTTTTGCCTTTTCAAAGGTCGGTCAAATCGTTTGCATTCAGTACCGCAGCAAAGAAGACAAGAAGGTATCAATAAATTCGTTGTTACCTGCTTGTCGTGACCTGCTTGATACAGTAGTCTTTGAAGAACAAGCGACTCAAGCCAACAAATCAGCAACAACGTTATGAATTCGGCAAGAAGAATGCTACAATCCACATTGTTTGAAAGCTGATGGAGCGGAGTGTGATTGATCTTGCTACTGTACAGCATAAATGTCTACGCCATGGTCAAAGCATTGTTTGCATTCACATCCGCAGCAAACAAGACATGAAAAGTATCGATAAATGCAACAATCAACATTGTTTGAAAGCAGGAGGGGAGAGGGATTTATCTTGGACCTTCCCTGCTAAAATTGAGATTCGGAATATTTCTGACTTGCCTATTCTACCGATACGGTCACATCATAGTTCAATACAGCAGCAAGCAAGACAAGACAAGAAAGGTATCGAGCTTGTTATTCTGATGTAAGTACTTTGTTCAAATCACATTGAATGGGAAGACTACTAATCCTGTTAGATGAGATTTGGAATATTTATAAGTTGCCTATTTTACAGTTGAAGAACCATCCAACCAATAACCGGGTCGCACATATCAATCCTTTGGTATATGATTGACTTGTGAACATGGCGTCTGCACTCTCTACATCCTGGTTGCATTAAAACTTAACTATTTAATCAACTATGTTATCTATAGCATCTCAATGATTGGCTTGCGACGCTTCATTTGTGAGTAAGTCGAGAGTTCGGCAAAGATATGGCAGTAAGATTGGAATCTACCTGCATCATCCTGCTGCCTCCTTGCCATACTCTCTATGTTAGACGAACTGCAACAATGTGGTAGTTCGGACACTAGCAAGGGATGAATTCCGATGGAACAGCCTCATGCCCAATTGGAGAAACACGAAGAAGCGGCTCCGCAGTATAAACTTTTTTCAACCATGGAAAACGAACGGAAATGAGCCTGCGTGAACTCATTCATTCAGCCGAGAGTTGTATGCACTGAGTGTCCAGCCAAGATAGAAACGGATCTCCTGGCCAACTGTCAGATCCTCAACGAAGCCCCCGAAGTTGGATTGTTGTGTTGTCCTATGAAGCTGCTCCGCGCAGCTGGCTTCCACTTCGTCCTCGTGCCATGGTTCAGTTTTATACGATGATAGATGATAGGTCAATAGTGTGATTGTCTGTAGAATTGGTGAGTTTCTCCGTGACGAACAATATTTTTGATTCGCCTTTTTTGAATTGCAGTAACCTGGATATGGCACCAGCTCCCGTCACGTACCGTATGTAGAAACTGGTAGACGCAAGCAAATGGTTTGACCAAGATTATGTGATACCTGCGCTTCCCGGAAATCTGATTTCCAGCGTTGAAATCCCCCCGGAAGAGGTGAATGGAATGGGACAATGTGATTGGATAGACAATCGGTCCACGGTGATGGCAGGCTCGTGGACGAATTGTCCACGGAGCCAGCCGAGGCGTGGACAGATTGTCCATGAGCCAGCCGAGGCTGTTGACAACTTGTCTACGAGCCAGTCAACCCCTCCGTTGGAAAATTGACCAAGTGTGAATCGAAATGTGCTTTTATCAACTGTTAAGCGTTTTACATTAAGAAGTTGGGTGGTAACGACGTGTCGATGGAAGGTTTTATTAAACATTCGGACATACTGTATGTCAGTTTCGGAACCAAAGGACTCCTCCACCCTCCGCACAAACATTTAGAGTCTGTTTATCGACCTTTCGTGCTGATATTCGATTAGGGCGACAAAACAAAAAATTTGCATGATTCCATCAACAAGATTCCCATATCCATTTGCGAGTGCGTGCGCTTTGACTCATCGGACCACAGTTCCCGGCCGTTCCTGAACCAGAGCTCTTGAAAATAGTTGGAGAACTCGAGAGATGGAGATATTCAACGGATAATCCAACGGCAGCCAGCCGAATCTCAATTAATGCTAGCGATAGATATTGTCTAAGTACACAATTTATTTACATGCATTTCTGGTGTCTTCCGGACTGTCAACCAAGTCAGATTTTGGTTGGAATCAAGAAAATTCATATTCAAGCCATATCAAGAAAAATGAGCTGCTCCACGCTTGTAAATCATGACGATGTCACTGACATTGTCAGGAATATGTTGCGCCAAGAAGTAACAACATATAGGAGAATAGACTATCTGGCAACCGAACTACGCTGCGTTACGGACAACGAAGTGATCGATGGCTGTTGGAGACAGAGAATCATTGAGTGGATGTACGGAGTTGTCGATCATTGTAACCTAAGACGGGAGTCGGTCGCGGTAGCTACTTACTTTCTTGACCTCTCGGCAAGTCGTGGACTAGTTCGATGCCGCAGGGATTTTCAGCTTGTTGCAATGACAAGCCTCATGCTTTCAATCAAGCTAAACGATTCTACATCTGTGAAGCTCGACAGTATGGTGAAGTTAGGCCGTGGGCTTTTCAATGAAGCTGATGTAATTGCAATGGAAACAGAGATGCTACATGTACTCGATTGGCATGTGCATCCACCCACACCAGTATGTTTCATGCGACAATTGCTTCGATTACTTCCCCCAGAAACCTCGGCCATCGCACGCTACATGATTATGGAAGTCACTCGATTTATATCCGAAGTGTCAACCTGCATCTACAAGTTTATCAAATACTCTTCGTCGTCAATGTCGATGGCAGCGATGAAGATTTCCATGGAGAGGATTGATACTGCGATATTTCCGAGGGAGCAAAGCGATAGATTTCTTCAGTCGGTTTCGTCGTTTACGGGCATAGACTATTACGGCGAAGCAGTAGCCAGAGCAGCAGATGAATTACGAGCATCACTCGAAAACAACGTGAACCTTCAAGACTTGATGACTACAATAGATGCACAGTGTCACAGGGTCTCTGGTGGGCTGATGCAAAAACTACCAGCAGACGTAGAAATGCACGAGATAGGATTGCATTCTCCAAGAGATGTATCGTCAAGCACAATATAGCGAACACACTGTTCGTAGCTTTTGCTGTAGAAAAAAATTTAAATTATGGCTGATAGAAAATTCAAATGCCGGCTTTGTAAGATGTTATACCATGGACAAGTGTTTTGCTATGAGTTTTAGGCGGTGTAAATGCTGAGTACACAGAACTCCAACCCTAATCCAGACCCTTCCAACCATTCACTTCACAAGCTACCGAAATTCTATGAAAACCAAACTTTCTCCAACAGAATGGCAAAGATACCATTCATTCGGCTACCGAATCAATTTTAAGATATTGCGTCAAAAACAAGCGATACCGCCACTGCGCCAGGGTCCGGTGTGCCTTCAAGGGTTTCTGCATTCAAATAATTCGATCGACCAGCTGAAGCTAATTTCATTTTTGCTGTTTTTTCAGCACCGAGTTTCGCGTTGGCTGCAGCGAGCTTCAAATCACTGTTCTCAACGAGACTTTTTGCTGCAGGAATCAACGCATCCATCATAGTTCGAGAACCAATTGTAGCACCTCCATAGATCCTTAATGCATCAACACCTGCCATAAATGCACTGCTAATGTCTGCGGCATCAATCTTTTTTTGTCCCGCCGCGAATGAACTCATTCGCCGAAATAACAGCTCTAGCAAGAATCCCGACGTACCTCCCATTGCAAACGAGATAGCATCCGCAATATTGCTGAATAGACTTACTGGATGAGTAATATCAATGCCACCATTGGAAAGTCGCTTTTCAATCTCATTTGCTCCTCGTTTCATAGTGATACCACAGTCCCCGTCTCCAACGATTGTGTCATACTTTGTCAACACAGTCTCGTTTTCGCTCAGTCTTTGAACAGCCTTCAGCACGAGGGACCTGGACAACTCATCAAATCCTGCAATCTGAAGAGTTGGCTTCTTCAATAATGATTCATTTACTTGTTTGACTTCGGGTAACTCTTCCAGGGAGTTCCGTGGATGTGCGGTTACTGGATCACATTCCACCCAAGATGGCGCAGAACAGGGAGCGTCAAGGAATGTCTTTATCTGATCAGAAACGTTCGACAAGTTGAAAATCGTAATACTTGCTCCATGTGTATCGAACGCTGTCATGTAGCTGCCCACAAAAAGTCTCGAAACTTGCACCTTGTAAACTTTTTCCAATTCTGAAACAACAGCCCCGGTAAAGATAGCCAGCTCGAAATTCGAAGTTCCCCCGAGATTGTTGATTAGCAAACAAATATCATCTCCTTGTTCAATAAACGGAATTATATCTTCCTTGCCATTCCTTGTTACAGCTCGACCATATTCTTGGATCGACTTCAACAAATCCCGAGCAATTTCATTTGCAGTCATCAATGGTACTTGTCTTCCATCACAGCATTAGCACAACATATTTTATAAAGTGACTTTAAGTCTCATTTACGCACCTCATACCAGCCTCTCCATGAATTCCGAGGCCAATTTCAATCGTTACGTCATCTAGACGAGCATTCAAAGACTTGGCACCTGGCACTGTTACAGCATCAAGAGAAACACCAAGGGTTCCAATTTGGGAGCAAACCTCAGAAACTATATCAACTATTTCGTCCAAGGTCTTTCTAGCCTCAGCCGCCGCTCCCGCCACTTTATGCACAAGGCATATCCCAGCTACTCCACGCTGTCCAGTGATTCCCTTTTGTCTCTGCAACGCACAGTCATCCTGTCAAAAAGCGATGTTGGTTACATTCCATAACATTCTACTTCCAAAGATATTCATAATCCATACATACCGCAACTACGACCATCCTACAGTTAATATTACTTTGGGCGGCTTGTTCACATGCCATACCAAAGTCTAAAGAAATCATTACAAACGGGCATAATATCAGCAAGTAGTCAGCACTCTGATGATGATATCAATAGCCACTTACTCAATCGGTCGCCTGTATAGTTCTTCACAATCAACAAAACTCCTCTGTTCTTGTTGCTCGCCGCAGCAGCTCGGATAGCTGCCAAAACAGCCGATACACTTGGAGAAGCAAAAATACCTCCAAGCACAGCTCCAGAGAGCATCCCTTTGCCAATCCAGCCTGGTATTCATTGTTGTCAGCACAAGATACAGATGATAAAAGGCGAAAATATCTACTCTACATACCTGCATGAGACGGCTCGTGACCGCAGCCTATGAAGAAACCGAGTGAGATCGGAATGTACGGGCTTCCGAGGTATGAGAAGGGTGCTTTCAACTTACCGCCTCCAGAAATCAGCTGCACGGTATTTGAAGGATTTGCATCTAACAGGACATCATGGTTTTGAAGCTTCTTAAACCGATTCGGCTACAAGAAAGACAGCAGAAACGAAACAAGGAGAGTGTGAGCTTTTTAAAGAATAATCAATAGATTTTCGTTGAAAACAAATTATAGAATAAGATTTTCCCGAGCTCAGAACAGCATTGTACATACATAGGTAGCTAAGATACCTCCTATGAAATCTTCTACTGCATTCTTTGGATCATTAATGATTTTTTTCACCACCATTGTACCTATATTCGAAGACGGTCTCTTGTGTCATCAAGGTGACACAACAACAAGACGTTGGACCAGAAAACATCAGTGAAGAGTGGTGTCTTCTATCCTCGATAAGCGTTTATGTGGTGAAAGGATGTACAGACGTTACCGTACATTGGACGATAGCTGGAAGATGGGGGAAAACGCGTTTTAACGCGTTGCTCTTCGTTCTATTGTCAGAAACAAGCACATTATATTTACCAAAAGACACCGGCACGCAGAAATACTGCTCGCAGAAACAGTGAAGACAAAATACACACATCACACATCACAACATAAAAAACATCACCACCAGAACGCACTGTTGCTGTCCTTTTGATTGTGTTTTTCCAACCCGACCTGTGAACAAACTGAATCTTCCTTCTCCTTTCATCAGTACTCGCTAGTGGCACTTCCAATTCCTCAGAGACAGGTTCCTTCATCCGCTTCTGCATACTGAGCTTTTTACGTATCTGTTCCTCAACTTTCATTGTGCAGAGTGACAAACAGTATGTAGCATGAAAGCTTAATTGTGTCGTGTCAAGTCCTCGCTTTAACAGGTTGGAGATTTGGTGCATTGAAGTAATGAAGATGACTGGACCGTCTTCAGGTATGGATGCTACTACTGCTGCTGCTACCGCCGTGAGGAAAGGAAGGACAAGACCAGCAATGGGACCAGGACAGCAACAACATCACATTGCTACAACCCACTTGACAAACTTTCCATCAGTACTCGCTAGTGGCACTTCCAATTCCTCAGAGACAGGTTCCTTCATCCGCTTCTGCATACTGAGCTTTTTACGTATCTGTGCCTCAACTTTCATTGCGCAGAGTGACAAACAGTATGTAGCATAAAAGCTTCATTGTGTTGTGCCAAGTCCTTGCTTTAACAGGTTGGAGATTTGGTGCATTGAAGTAATGAAGATGACTGGACCGTCTACAGGTATGGATGCTGCTGCGCTACTGTCATGAAGAAAAGGAGGGCTAGGGTTTGACTATGACTGGTGATACTGCCACTAGATTTTCAATTCAAGACATGTCGTCCACCATTTTGGGAGCCGGCACTCTGGGAATGGTCAAAAGTTGGTCTTGTCTGACGGTATTGTCGGACTGGGACTTCATTTGTCCTCATGCATGTCTGTTGTAGGGATATGCTGAGTTGCCTCCACCATCCACAGCTGTCTTGTCGTCATCTCCTTTACACCAAGTTGCCTCTGTGAGCACTATCATGCATTGTCACTATGATTGTCGTCGCTGTCTTCTTTGTTATTGTGGATCTAGGTGAATAGGTCGTCCTCCATTCAACCTTTGTTTTGTGTGCGTATGCTGACACCAACAATGTTTTGCCTTAAATTGTCGTCACCTGGATCTGCTACTACTATTGATACAGCAGTGTATGTAGTGTCTGCTTTATTTGACGCAAAACAATACTTGGCTCTGCATCATCACCACCACAGAGATGATTCAGAGATGATTCAACAGTCTCGTTAGAATGGCTGGTTGGCTTCCTTCAGCCACCATCGTCCCTCGTCGGCAGCACCTGCTTTTCAATTTGCAACATGTAATCATTCTACAAGGTGGCAACTGCTTTGTTGCTTTTCAGGTTTTGCTCTCTTGTCTAGTTCAATATTATTCATGTTCCCCACACTGATTTGTCTGGACACATTGATGTTTCGGCAGCAATCAAAGTCGGAGGGACCAGTGTACCGGTACCAGCACCAAAATCATATTAGATGTAGTGTATGTGCAGTCAAATCGTATCTTTACTTTGTCTTCAAGTGTTTTAAAAAAGCTTCAATTCAGCTACCGACTTTTGACTACAAATAGTAACCATCGTATCATACAGTATAAAATAACTTGTGAAAGTTCGCGAATTATTCGATATGTCTGTCCTTCCACTCCGATTTGGTTCACCACATGTGGGAGGCGGAGGTCAGACTAGCCGTGCCGGTGTCTTTTGGTAAATATAATGTGCTTGACGATATCCAATGACTTCTACTTGAACCCATGATAAAGTATGTTTATGAAGTGAGAGGACGTACAGACGTTACCGTATATTGCGTTTCCGCCGGTACTTGTAGTCTCTGACGTGTTGGTGACGTACCTTAAATCGGTCGGAACCAGTACCAGGTACAGTACCTGGTACCAGTACCGTTCTGTACGGTGGTACTGCGATCGATTGTCATCTTCACCACAAATTTAATTCCAACGAGTTAAGAAATGATGTTTTTCTCTGGACTCGCCATAGGCTTGATGGCCACTAGTGCCTCGGCATTCTCAGCTATCGCACCAGGAGATAAGCTTCCAGTTGTTGAGTTAGATTCTGGTTTCCCCCCGGAGAAAATCGACATTGTTGAATACACTAAAGGAAAGAATGTATTCATCGTTGGTCTCCCAGGAGCCTTCACACCGACTTGATCCAGTCGGCAGGTAAGATAGCAATTCGCGGCCTTCGATTAATCAAAACCATCCATCAATCAGAGTTCGCAATATCTAACAACTGATGCAACACAACAGGTACCAGGGTACCTTGAATCTCAAGACGCATTGAAAGAAGCAGGGGTTGACGAAGTCATCGTCTATTGTGTGAATGACGGAGCGGTGATGACTGCTTGGGGAAAGGACCAAGGCATCGATGATAGTATGGTCAAGTTTTTTGGCGATCCATCTGGTGCATTCACGAAAGCACTAGATATGGAAATGACTCATCCTGGCCCAGCATCTGTTGGTATTATTGGCCGTTCAAAGCGATTTGCTATGCACATTGTTGATGGTGAAGTTAAGGGTGTTGCTATTGCAGAGTCCGAGTTTGATCCAGCTGGTGATGATTTCCCTGAAAAGACTCTCGCACCTGCCCTAATCGAAATGGCAAAGGAGTCTTAAATCTTGCGCAAGTGCTGCTAATCTGTAGGACAAGAAATGGTGTTGTGTGTGGTGTTTAATTGGACGTACCTTGATGGTTATGCATGACGCTCCTGTTTGAAATCTCTGAGACTTCATTTAGGGGCTGAGAAATCCAAAATTGCCACTTGCGTCTTGATGGCAAAGGATACAACTTGACCGGCTTCTTCCGTTATCCCCCACGTACGATTCATTTCTGTAGCTTTTAAGGTTAAAGAAGTTTTAAAAGAGCTACTTTTATTGTTTTCAAAAAACTCGTTGCTCATGGCCATGCAATATGCTGGTGGGATTTTTAATCGGTATATGGGACAATACTGGTTCCAGAAAATGTTCTATGAAGTCAATTTTCTACAGCCTGCAGTAGGATGTACAACAATTATGTGAAAGTCCACAAGAGCAGGTGAATTCCAATTTTGGTCCAGTGGTAGGCTCTGATGTAGGGCCAGGAGTTGGGGCTGATGATGGCATGGAAGTACAAAGCAACCTTGTTGGTCCTCCAACTAGTCCTCTACTTGGAGCAGAAGTTGTGCAGTATATGCTACACTGGTCCGCCAATAGAGCACTAACGAACACTGCTCGCGTTTAGCGCACACGGACACCTCTGACGAACAGTAATCACAAGGGTCAACTGGACTAATACGAATGTACGTCTGGGCCGCGTACGTACGTCTACTGTACACACGATGAAGCACGGTTTTAGATCTTCTAAGAGGACTGATCACCCTCGTAGAAGATGAGTGCCTTCCGTAGTGAAGACCCAATGCAAATGCAATGTAGCTGATGCCATTGCAGAGAACACATGGTACTATCCTACAGTACTCCTACATATGCTTCCTTGCCACCTCAGCATCACATCAGCTCCACATCAGATCCAATTTCATTCCTAGAATAATCTCACAATATTTTAGAGTTACCTCTCATCACTCCTATTACATTACACCTTTGTACATACGACACTTTGCTAGCAAAATACAGTAAGTGCGAAGCACAATGCCTGTCCTATCTAACTTTTCTATCCCTCGCAAGTCAACTGGTGCAGAAAGTGAAAACTTGATTCCATTGATCCCACCAAGTCCTACTGATGAAGAGGAGAACCAAGACCTTCTGCGCGAGTTCACCTGCAAGCGCAACCCCGACCAAAAGAGGAGCGCAACCTACACCCTGAAGATTCCTCCCTTAAAGAATCCCAAGCCAGAAAAGCTTTTCGAAATTCTTGAACTTGTCGAAGAAGCCTGGAAGGGACAAGTGATTGTAACCGCAGAAGACTGGTCTCATTTCCTCAAGCAACTCATGGGTGAATCCAAAAGAACCACCTTTCGAAACGCCCTACCCAACGACGGAACCATCACTGATGCCAATCTTGAACGAGCCATAAATATTCTTAAAAAGACCATTTTCCCGCAAAATGCCGTGCGACTACAGAAGAAAGCGCTACGTGGCAAAGGTTTTTGCAAGCGTCTGGACATGAGCGTACGAGAACACGTTTCAATACTTCAAACGATTAACCGATTGATTTCCCAATTTCCACCTGGCAATGCCTACAAAAATGCTGCATTCGATTTTCATAATCTAGATCTTATTCTACCTCGTCAATTGGAATCAAGAATCCACCGATTCATATGTTTTGTCTTCGCTGCGCCCCAAAAAGAAACGCAGGATCACGATGTTAACCCCTATTCTCCATATTAGGATCCAAGAGAAACTTGGCACACCTAAATGCACACCTAAATGTAAAACAATTCGAGCCCTATTAGACTCTGGAACATCAAGTACGATCCTAGATTCGCGTCATGCCAAGAAGTTGCGCGTCTTCATGGGCAACTGCAGCAGGTACCTTTGAAACCAGCCAGAGAGCTAAGGTCTGCATGCAATTACCGCAATTATCCGACTCGCTTACTATTGATACAGATGTTCATTTGGCTAAGTCAATCTCCCCACGATACGATATGATTATTGGCCGAGATCTTATGAGGGAGCTGGATATCAAGTTGGATTTCGAACACAACATGATCGAATACCAGAACTTGTCTATTTCCATGACTGAAATAAACAAATTGGATGCTCTGAACGACCTTCAATTTATCACCGGTATTAAGGAGCCGCTAAGCACAGCAGAAGCCGTTGAGCGTGTGAGCAAGATTTTAGACGCAAAATATGCTCCAGTAACTCCAGATCAAATACTTAACAATAGTTCACATCTCTCAGATGACCAGAAACGAACTCTCAAACCTATTCTAGAAAAGTATGTTAAGCTGTTTGATGGAACACTTGGCAAATGGAAAGGCGTACAGCACAAGCTTGAATTAAAAGATCCAAATTCACCGCCTTTTAGGTGTCGACCATATCCAGTTCCAGTGAAAAATAAGCAGACGCTCATGCTGGAAATAATAAGAATAACGGAGACATTAATCGGTGAGATGCTACTCTATGGGCATTTGATTGCCGCTAAACTTTTGGCTGTAAAGGTCAAGTACTGTGATGCGGTGAGTCAACGACAAGTTTGAACAATGTGAGGCATCTGTTGAAGGGCAGAAGTTGCCTAAGTCATGACTTCTCCCGCAGCAAGGCGGGGTGAATTCGGGGTACTTATTGTCCCACAAACGTTGGGGAGCGTTCAGGAGGTGAAGCAGAAAAGATAGTCCGTAGGCTACTGCGTTGAGCCCGCAGAGAGCGATGATAGTCCTTGCGCTCGTGTCAAAGTAGCTTCAGCCACTCTTCCTTATCCACCAGTGATTCACGAAGGACGCTGTGACGGCATGTCAGCATGCGTCAGATTTCCTGAGGTAAATCAGCTGAACCCATATCAAACTGAGAGTGAATCCCCTCATTGACAACACAGTGACGGTCACAGAGCTGAACATTGTCATCCGAATGTTGAACGGCGTTCTGTTGTTCCCACATATAGAACCCAAGTGAGATGAGTTGCTGGGAGAGACGGGAAGCCCACAGAGAAACTGACTGCTGACGACTGCAAATCTTGTCAAAATAACTTTGTTGTACTGACAGTCACAATGATGCTAGCCTTCCTTCCAAAAGTCCTTGACACCCAATAGCTTCCTGGGCCAGAAAGGCGGGGCGAATGGTCTGCGAGATCAAACAAGAGGTGTGTCGTGATGGATCGCGGACACCCAGAAGAAGATGGAGTATGGCATGTTTAATGGCAGGCGAGGTGAGATGCATACCCATTAGAGCGAGAGAGCTGTCACCCTCCGGTCCCATTTGTCCTTGGCCAACGCTGCCGGACATTGTGGAACATGCAAGTGATCTTCAAACTGGCCGCACCGAGGACATGCAGCAGATGATTCGAGGCCCCAATACACTTTAAACTTGCCCCTGCCACACATGCCCACCCAATGTTTTGTAATCCAGTGCTGGAGTCCGGCAGGGAGGGACCGCATAGCGTGACCCAGGGTCTCCCAATCAATGAGGTTTTCAGCTTCTTCAGAAATCATGCTATGGTCCTTCCATTGTTGCCAAAGGTGTAGAAGTGTCACGCATTCCTGAATGAATTGATCACTCAGCCGGGACTGCTTTGTGTCAGCCACAAAAAGAGCCACCAGTTCGGTGAAGAACCAAGGATTGGGAGGGATGAGTTAGTGGGCTGCCTCAAGTTCCTTGCGGAAATCCACTGCCATGCCGTCTACCTCCAGGTTTTTCTTTTCCCACCAAGTGAGTTCATCAAATAAGTTGGACTTGTCCAAATGTCCGTAAACATGTCGCGGGGACCAAGACACTGGATGTGTACGCCCAGGCCGTACTGTTTGAGGCCAGTGATAAGGGGTCCAAGAAGTGTCATCGCAAAAACCGTTCCAGATGCATCGGCGGACATAGCGACCATTGGCACTGGTGATATCTGACACAGTAGTCACTTGTAGGAACATCCGGCACCAGTTAAGCCAGAGAAGTTTGTCCTGATCAACCTCCAGATCAATGAACAAGTCAATCAGAAGGGCGTCGTGGTGGCATCACAAGGACAAGGCCAGAGAGTCAAAGGCCACATACATATCCTGTGACTCGAGCTCCTTTCATGCTTGTTTCAGCCAGGTATCAGAGGCCAGAATGGATGTGTTCTGGTAAGCTTGCTGCAGCAGACCAAAGGAGGTACCAGTTTCTACACAATCTTCTTGGGTGTTGGAATCTTCTTTTTTAGGAGTGTTTTGGGTTGTTTTCAGTTGTTGAGTGTCAGACTAGGCAGCGTCTCCCTTTACTAGCTGCTATGGAATTCCATGTCTAGACTGTGATTTGCTGTCAATCAGATATTGCTTTCATACATATTGAATCGAGTCTGCCCATTGGCGGTTAGACTCCTCATTGTATCCTGCAAATTGTCTGTGTTTCTGTGGATGATCAGGAAGATGGTGAAGAAGGGCCAAGCTGACGGTATTGGGGGACGTGCCAGAGACAATCGCGCAACAGAGGAACAACGCAGAGCATGCATTGCCTCTTCCCACAAAAGAACAAGGATCCAAACACAAATATGGTGCAATGAAAAGTAACAAGTAACAATGCATGTCTCCATTCTAACCTTGAGGCAACCTTCATTACTACCTACATTCTCCTAGTCACATGCTGTTTTCTAGGTTACTGCAAGGGTGTTTTACCTTCAATCTCCTGACGAGCTGATGCCTCTACTTTCTCCAGCAGAAATTTGTGGAAGAATCCAATTTGTTCCAATCGTGCTTCCTTTTCCAATGGGAGTTGCCTTCCATCCTTGATCTATCTTTTCATGAAATGAAAGAAGTCCCTCACCTGTTTCTTTTCCAATTAGGTCATCTTTGTTCCGTCCCCAACAAAAAGCCAAACTATCTCTTTGGTACTTTTCTTTGATGCTGCAATGTAAACAGGCCTTCCACTGAGGGCCTTTTCAGTTTCCCTCACATCTTGTAGCATATCTACCAAAGGATAATTTGGGGCTACCAATTCTTACAACTTGCCGCTAGACCTTTCCTTGAAAGCCAGCAGTATGTGTAATCCTTTGGACGTCAGAATGGTTCTTGGTGAAAAATCCAGCATCACAACAAAGTATCGACCATTTGGGATAGGTTTTCCACTTACATACGTCTCAATCATCTTTCGTCTCTCAGCTGCAAATACACTGGACCAATGGTTGGACACCCAAGTGACCGACCTAGCCATCAAACATGCCATCCTCCTCCTTATTCAAGGTGTCCGTGATCCGTCCCTTCCTTCCCTACGGGATGTCCCCGGCCGCCTCTGTAGGGCCTTTTGCTCTCAACAATGCATTGGCTACCAAGGACTCTTGGAAGGACTGCTGTCTTGTCAATGGGCCCCCTTGCAGGAAGAATACCTGCAGTTGCGTGGGAGGCAGCTCTCCCACTCTGTGGGTTTCTTGTCTCTCGCACCAGCTGATCTTGATGGGGTTCCGGATGTGAGAACATCGGAACCTGATGCAACATTTGGAGGATAATGTGCACCTAGTACATGAGCATAGCCGGCAGGTCAATGACGGGATTCATTCTCAGTCCGATATGGGCCCAACCAACCTTCCAAAGGTTGTCCAGCGCATGCTCTCAGTCAAGAGGAGTGGTTAAAGCTGCTGAAAATGGAACACACGGCCTATCACCGCGCTCTGGTGCCTCAACGCCGCATTCTCCATCGCTTTTTCCATGATCCTAAGGACCAAGTCCCCTAACCACTGTTTTGTGGAAGAGTCCGGACCCACTGGTTCTGACTAGAGCAACTTCTGTTTGTCAGATGCCTCTCACGGTTCAAACTTGTTGTTAACTTGCCGCTTCCCAGCACCTGACCTTTGTTCCACCAGCAATCCTATGGTGCGCTAGATAGCATTTCATTGATTAACATTTCAGCTATTATTGTTATTTTCTCAGCTGCAAATGATACTCCTCTTGCTCTTCCGCTCCTGTCCGCTCCTTTGCTACTTCCTACCTCAGCTGGGACTGTAGAAAACCACCCCCGGTGTCGTTCATCTTCTTGAACCTCTGCTGACTCTCTCTGCATACCCAATCCCCATATAAGCACCTGGTGGCCCAAAAGCTCCCACTGCCTGCTGGTGGGGAGAAAAGGATCTACATCCATTGCGCTGACCTACAACGGATCATGAGTCACTTCGATACAGTAAATAAAAGCGGAATCACCCAATGACAAGAATTTTCACCTGTTTTTTCATAAATATATCTATCATTTTTCTTCTTTGCCCATGACACGCATTTGCCACAACTAAATTTCCATGCCTACAGTAAATCATACCACGTACAGTATCCCTACCATACATATAGTACCACCAAATCTGCTGGGTGTACTATGAAATACTACTACTACTGTACCATTCTACGATACTCTACGGTACCATACCCCGAACAAGCTCTATACCGATTTCCCCTCCCCTGGAGAGCTGGTTCAGTGTAGTGGCCCATCGGAACGATCGCTTTACATCAGGAAGCTTCAAACTATTTTTTCCGTTGCAGTTTTAAAAGGAAAATATCATCAACTTCCTCTATTGTCAAGTTCGCTGTTTCAAGTCCCTTGTTTGCAGCCTTTGCCTTCTGCACCCTTCCACTTGTAGATTCAACCTCTCATTAAGAAATGCAGGTTCATCCTTGCTACGTTCCTCAAGCAGCATGATCATTTGGTATCCATTGCCCTTCTCAGCGCTTTGAGAGACTATGGCGGCTTTGATTTCTTCTTCAGAAAAGAAGGCTTGGGCGTGGATTCGTATGTTGTTACGATGCCTGACGACCTAAGCAATAATTGGACTATGCCAATACCAATTGTTCTATTCTAATTTTCCATATTCCAATGGAGGTGGACACAAGTCCGGCAAAAGTTGTCTAATTTTGCATTTTACGATTGCCTACCTACTGTTGCACGTATCCCTATGTAGTGCCTATCCTTGACAGTGCAAGGTCTAGTATTATCTATGCATATTGTGTGCTTTGAGTTCAGCAGTTACGAAATGGATGAGAGCACTCAGAAGTTATTGAACTAGTTGTCTCTGGGTGGATATTTCCACCACAGTTGGAATCAGAATAATGTGAAATAAGAGATTAAAGAGGAGCTGGTGCGATTTGCTATTCCTTTTCAAGATGCCTTGTCGCGTTGCTTGCTTGGGTTCTATATTCAAGGCCGGCTATGATCCGAGGACCTCCAGCATGGGCTGACCACAGATTCATGCGAGAATCGCGAAGTATATCATCCACGAGAGCTAGAACAACTCTCGCTATCAAATTAGCAATCTGAGTTCTCAATATCCCCGAACCCAAGGCACGTTCATGCCAACGGTCCAAGAATTTGAGTTCATCTGCAATGTCTTGCGCTGTAGCTTTCACAGCAGCCTCAAAATCGGCAAGTTTCCCACTCCTGTCGTTTGCCCTTGCGAACCCAAGATGATTGATCATATCTTCTTGCGTAATTGGCTTGAATGAAAACGACAATTGGTAGCCAAGGATCTGAAACTTCAATCCATCAAAAAAGTCTGATATGACTGCCGTTGAGAGAGTTATTATATTGCCAAGCAAAGCTCGTTGCCATGCTTGTGGAAAAAATTGAAGCAGAGGTGCCGAGATTTGAGCCTGGGAAAGCAGCATCTCTGTGACAGCTGCAAAATTTCAAAAATAAAGGTGTGAGACCAGAAAGAGGATCCACTTTTGGGCGGATGGATGAATCCTTCGTACCATCCTTTTGAATATATTCCCGATCTGCACTTCTTTGCTTGTGTCTCTTCTTTCGGTGTCTTGACTTTGTTCGAAAAACTTTTTTGAGAGCGTCATGAGCATAATCTGAGGGCGTGGCATCCATTGGTGGTATGTCGGGTAAATCGGGAGATTGTTCAAGCATAAGGCTTTGATTCCAGATGATGAAATACTTCAGTGAGCAAGGACACTCTTGTGGGAAAATGTGCACATCTTATGATCAGGTCAGCTTACGAAATATCGGCGTTTTCAAGCACATTGAGGCCATGCAGACCAGACAGAGCTCGAGCAAGAGCGGACATTACTAAACAAGAAAGGTTAGAAGTCATCATTTTCTGAAAAGGGATCGAAAATTGAGCTTACCTGCACCAGCAACAGCTTTGTATGCTGCTCTCTCCATCGATTCCCCAATCTTTTCGCCCAAACTAGGACCCTTTCCAATGCTTTGTCGGAGTAACCAATTCCCGCTACCGCCATGCTTTGTCCTACTCCTTGGATACTTGTTCGAACCTTTCTGCTTGGTCGGTGCTAGAAAATCTTCTACAATTCTCTCGTCATCCTCTTGTAGATCAGTGTCTTTCCATAAATGCGTATGATTCATCTAAAACCAAAACAAGCATAAGTTGAGATCGGTAAGACCGGCAAGAAAATCTGTTAACCATACCTTTGTCACCCTTCGACTCCAGAAAATCATTTCAAGATATTCGTCAACCAAATCATCGGGCGGAAACTTAAACTGGCGCGAGGTTGTTTGATTAATCGACGAACCAGACGCTTGAACCTTGTCTTCAGTTAACTCCGACACTTGAGTGGACTGGGTTGAATACTGGAACAGTGGATTTGGACGACGTTGCAATACATCTTTTTCGCAAATTAATTGTTGAAGGCGCTCTTGACCCTCTGCAATAAGCCGATCAATTGTCTTCACCCTTTCCAACCTTTTCTTTTCTTCTTCGTTCATCGCATCATTTGAAGCTTCTTCATTGTCGCTATAAAGCCGGTCATCTGGGTTATTTCGTGTAACTGTGTCTTGATATCGACTAGGCGCCATCTTCTTGCCACGGAAGGTACTAGAAGGACCTAAGTTTCGTGATTCATAGTAACTTTTTCCACTCAGCAGTCCGTGAAATCCAGTCAATCTTGAGAACAGTTTTCGAGTGGAGCGAAGTCGACGCGAGAGCCGTAGCTCGCGGTGTTTGCTTGCAAGTCCAAAAGTCATAGCATTGTCTATGACGGCCCACTTTGTTCAAAGCTAACAAGTCAGACTCAGCCACAGAAAGCAATCGTATCACCCAAGTTTACGCACCATTCCTGAAGAAATGAACGCAGTCTCTTCCAATGCTCTAGGATTTTCCATTCGCACACCATTTCTACGGGCGGAATCAGCCGTATTTTCATCATCGCTTTTCCGCCTAGTACCAGTAGTATTGACATCAAAATTGTGCAACTCATCATACTGCGTATGTTTTTGTTCAGTAAAATTCTGTTCGACCAGCAACTCATTCTCTGCGGCCTTTTCCTCAAGGCGGTCTTCTTTCGGAGGTGAAACGTTCTCTGATGGTTCATCTCGGGCATTTTCTTCCGAGTTTGAGATTTCTTCGTATGTATCGAGGTCATCTTGGTCATTCAAAGGCATTTGTTGGATCCACAAGTTCACCCACCACAGTTTTGCAAACTCCTGGCGACTGCTTTCAGGTTCAGCCGATAAAAAATCAGTTCCATTTCTCCCATCAGCTAGTAGTCGTTCACGCATAGGTGAAACAGTTCCATTGTGTAATGACGTTACAGGTTTCGGCTGATACCTTATTTTTGCTTTGCTGGAAGGGGCGTCTTCCTTATCGAGAGACGACAAGGGTTCCGAATCGTCATCGAGCTTCTCCTGCCTTGCGGCAGCGTTCTCCTTCGCAACTTGGTTCAAAAGGAAAGGTCCATTGAGCTCGGAAAGAGACAATCTGTGTGGACTTTTGTCGTCGGTATCTTCTGCATCTGAAGGTATGTCTTCATCTGAGGGAATATTTGGAGCAAGTTCCGAATTCAGTTTGAAGTCAGTTGCTCGATTTGGTTGGGACGCGGACGAAACTTCACCAGCAGAAACAAATGAAAACATTGCACCGAATTCACTGAGCGAATCGATAGATGCGAGAAGTGGAAGGAAAAGAAGCACATCGCATAAAACATTCTTCATTGGATTTCTCACGCTCTTCAACTAACAGTGAGTCTTTAGGAAGGTAGAGAAGAGAAGGCAGCGAAGAGGTAGCGAAAAACGCAGGATCTGCTTCACATGTCTGCCACACTCCACTTCGTTGATGATGGATGATGAATCTTGGATCGTATTAATCGAAAATGATAATTCACATACTTTGCTTTCGGCTTGTGTGATTTCAAATAGTACCTGTACACATAGTTGTCTCTGATTGAACCAAAAACCCTAATCCTCCACAATACAAAGACAAAGATAACCAGCAGATGCCAATCAAATTCAGCAAAGAAACATCTACTAGATTGTTTCGATACGTAAAGTCTATTGACATCAGTTTCAACCGTAAGTCAAGGGGTCCTAACTTTCAATGTTTGTTTTTTATGCTGTTCCTCATTTTCCACCTTCAGCATTCGACAATAGGACTAGATCTACCCGTGAGATTTGGAGACAGCTTCAAGCGACTCGATACCACAACGCGAACCCCAACCTAAGTATCAAAACTCACGTTTTGGGAACGGCTGATCCACCCGAAGTTGTGTTCAAATTTATAGACGATACTGAAGTAAGTAGCAAATTGAAGTACGACGTCCAATTTGCAACTTGCCAACTTAATTGTCTCGTGTCAATTTGAAAGAAACGGTTTGATAGTCAACACTTGAAAGCAAATGAAATTATGTTTGATGTCCACCTAAACTTGGATCGTTTGGACAACGTGTATGAAATGAGCGGCAAATCGCTGGACGACTAGGTTTGGCAGGAAATGTTTCTCGAACGAGATCAAAGCAAAATAGCAATGAGGTTTTCAAACATAATGTTTATAATAATGTCATTTTGGCTATCTGAAATTGAAAATATTTCGAATTCAAATTTCTCTTCTCTTCACAACCATGTTCAGTCCTCTTCTTGTGTGAATTGTTGCTCCGGTGCGCATACCAACTGGATGTTCAAGATTCATTGGATGGTCCGCAATGTCCACATTTGTCATCTTCGACTCATCGAAAGCAAATTCAAAACGACGGAGTACCATAGAGAGTGTGACAACTGCTTCCAAAACTGCAAACTCGTCACCTATACACTTTCTTTGCCCTCCCCCAAATGGTAGGTACGCAAAATCGGAGGCGATCTCTGTCGGGCAGAGCTTGTTCTCCCATTTCTTGGGGTCGAAACCGCCCCATTCTGGGACGTCGGGGTTTTGATAGGGTCTGGTAAATCTCATGGGATCGAATTCATCAGGGTTGGGCCAGAATCTCTCGTCTCTGTGAATATTGTACAATGCCAAAAATATGTCCATTCCTCGGATGACAGTTGCCTCGCGACCTCCTCCGTTGGGAAGATTGTCTTCCGTTCGACATCTCCTTATCAGAAGCGGAGGTTGTGGATACAGACGAAGTGTCTCTGCAACGACTAGTCTGAGATATTTCATTTCCATTATATCATCATAAGTCGGCTCTCGATCCCCGACGACCCTGTCAATCTCCTCGCGCACCTTATCCATACAAGCAGGATTTTTTGTCAGCTCGAACAACGCCCAAGTCAAAACTGCCGCAGTAGTTTCATGACCAGCCACCAACATCGTCATCAAATCGTCTGAATCAAAAGCACAGCCATTCAGCATGCGTCGAATGGAACGAACGACCCGATGGGCAATACAAATGCACCTACCTCTTAATTGCTTATTATCGATATCAGCACCACGCATATCGACTAGAAACCGAAGCATTGATGGATCATCGACCTCAGCGTAGTTCCTCTTTTCCAATTCTTCGATATCTTCCACAGATCTAGTTTGCTTGGCACGGGAGATCAAGTTGTCTAGTACATCGTTCAGAATCTTCAAATCGGCGTTGAATTTTCGCAGCCTTGGGACCAATTGATTGGCAAACGGTAGATCCCAATATGGTGCCGGTGTCTACAGATTGAGCATTGAGATCAGGTGGGAGGAATAACTGAGCAATCCCATGATCTTTTTCTTACCATTGATCTATGCTCTGCCTCGACAAGTGCTGAATAGACTGCTCTTACCACTGGTGACTCATCAGTCACCGACCCAAATTCGTAATTAAAAACAGATTTTCCAATAATGTCCAAGGCAACAGAGCAAAACTTTTCTTCCATTTCTACCTTTCCGCCTTTTTTCACCAATTTATCCAAAGATTCAATAAGGGGTTGATTGCAAAAACCAAAAAGACCAACCATGTATTTTAGCCAAGCCTATATCCAAATGTTAAACAATGTAAGCAGCCTTCAGAAGTCAAGTCAAGTCGAGTAGCAGAAAGTAAAAAATAAAATAGAAGCTCTTACTTTGTGAAATGCAGGAACAATCTGGCGGCGGCGAACGCTCCATGTTTCTGGATCAGCAGGAATCAGGCCTACGATGCACAGTGAGGAATTGAAAACGCAAACGAACTGCCCGAAGTGAACTATCGAAATCTGCCGTACCTTTGCCCATGATTGGTTCCAGAATCTCTGCAAGGACACCCTATGTATAAGAATTGATGCTCAGAACGTCGGTTCTAAATAACAACAAAGAAAGCAGAAACACCTCGTCCTACTGTACCTTGTCATAG
Organism: Cylindrotheca closterium; assembly: GCA_933822405.4. Classification (NCBI taxonomy): domain Eukaryota; phylum Bacillariophyta; class Bacillariophyceae; order Bacillariales; family Bacillariaceae; genus Cylindrotheca; species Cylindrotheca closterium. The sequence continues at coordinate 10,632 of CAKOGP040000558.1, read as the reverse complement.
TTTGCATTTGCGTCCCGAAGCATGTGTCGCGCTTGCACGGGATCAGAAATTACCAAGAATGATTTCGGACCGAAACAGAGCTTGTACGGAGAGCCGTAATCCCTCATGTACTGTTGCAAGCCCACAAACATCGTGCCGTCTGCAATATCGGTAAGTTCCCCTTCTGCCAATGGACACCCGTCAAGGCTTGCATACTAGTGAAACAACGAAGGTAAGGTCTTGATTAAATGCCATGCTTGAGGCATGCATCTGTTTCGTCAGTGACTTACACCACCGTATATTTGCTCGATGTTGGACCTGTGAAAGCAGCCAATACAACAAGAGAATCGTGTTGGATCAAACTACAATAGCAATTTCCAGGCATTCAAAAGCCATTTCTTACTTGAAAACTCTAGCGATATCCGAAAACTTCACCTTTTCACCGGGATTTCCTGCTTTCATCATATCCAAGTCCCAAACTGCCTCCCACCAAAAAGGAAGGCCTTGAGCATCGGAGGATGACGTAACCCCAGCATCCGGTTTCACCGAAGCAAGAGCTTGTTCAAAGCGACCTCTGCTGGCATGTTGAAGGGGGTTCAGAAATGCAGCGCAAGGAGTCTCTATACATAAAGAAGTGAAGAAAAGAGCTGCTACGAGCCTCATTTTTTCTCCCGGTATGTATGATTAAAAATTAATAAGGTTGGTGATGGTTGTTGATTCAATTTTTATCTACTGTATCGGTACGTGTACCTGGATACCGTAATATCTTGAAAATTCCACGTGTCCGTGTCTCTCGATCTTATTTGCAGGGTCTGCCAGTCGTCTCTCTTGCCTCTACAAAAATAAGAGTTTTGATACAGATGCTGTTAAACAGTATCAGGTATTATAGTAGGTAGTATTATATGAATACAGAAACTATCCCACTTCAAATATTCGACATCAACCAGCGACAAGTCTACATCATGTGCTCCATTGAAGAATGGAGGATTCCAAGATCCAGGTCTGCTGTCTTGAGGATTCATTCTCTCAGTTCGATCAGATCACTAAGTGCCGAGTCTAGTGCGCACAAATACAGATTGCGTCCGTTCGTTGAATTGAAGGAAACCGTCTGCCTCCATTTGATGGAGTGCGCCTGAAATGTCATCATGAGATACTGGCTGGTTCGATACCTCAGAAAGATGATTCACAATGTCCCGCAATGCTAGTCTAGTACCTCGTCGCTTTGAGACAAATCGTATTAGCTTCAAAATTAAAAAAGAAAGACGAGATTCGTTTGGAACCGAAGACGAAGCTTACCTCGGTTAGATACTCCTTAAGCCCAATGTAAATGCCTTCTTCCAACTCCCTATCCAAGACACTTCGACCTGTATTGATCATGTCCATATCAATCCGACCAGTTCTTGGGTCTGTTGCGGCAGCTTGTGTCGCTACTTTCAATAGTCGGACGGCCTCTTTTGCATCCTCTCTAGTGACTATAGGTGAGTATCTCATTTTTGCCAGCGCCTCACTCGTGCGAATAAGAGACTCCAGCTGCCTGGGTGTTGCTGAGATTGTTCGGGTACCATTATTTCCTATATTTCCCCCGGGAGGATTTCGCAACTCAAGGTAACTTGCTAACAATTGATCCACAGCCTCGTCACTAAGGGCAGGGTGAACATGCTCGCGGGCGTAGTCAATGTAGTCCTTCAAAAGGTCCGTTTCCAAAGGAGGTTTTCTAACGCTTGGGACTGCATGATACAATCCCACAAGATGCTGTGCAAGTTGACGATCTTGATCGACGTTTGGAGAGTCCAAAATCAGATAAATCAAATCGAAGCGGCTCAGCAGTGTAGGGGGGAGCCTGATATTTTCAACTACACTGAGATTGGGGTTATACCTTGATTCAAGAGGATTTGCAGATGCCAGTATTGATGTTCGAGCGTTAAGAGAGGCAATAATTCCAGCTTTTGCTATGCTAACTGTCTGCTGCTCCATCGCCTCATGGAGAATTGATCGAGTCTGTCAAGAAATGGGATTGGTAAGAAAGCAAGACGGACGGATCCTGTTACAAATGGTATTTAGACGTACGGCATCAGACATCTTGTCGAATTCATCTTTTGGGCAAAGGAAGAATGTGAAGTCAGAAGACGCGATGAAAGTTCCTACAGATACTATAGGCCTTACCAATACAACATATACCCCTGTCCGACAGAACTAACGCACCACTGCCAGGTGGAGGAACGCCACTAAGCAACGAACATAGACAATATCTAGTTCCCCAAGTTGACTCAACTTACCTTTCGAGTACAAGATCGCGAGTTTCAGGGTCTCTGACCACCGATGCGGTGAGACCCACTGCACTACTGCCTTTCCCAGACGTGTAAACGCCACGAGAGCTTAGCTTGTGTACATAGCTCAATAGCTGCGACTTTGATGTTCCAGGATCACCACAGAGTAGTATATTGATGTCACCTCTTTTACAAAGCTTTACTTCTTCGTCGTGGCCGTCGACATTTTCCTCAGTGTTTCCTTCACTTTCCATTTCTGAATCCTCTGCAGCCTCAGAATTTCTTCCAACACGACGACTATTGCCACCAAACAGCATGCACAACACACCCTTTTTGACATTGTCCAACTCCCAAATTGAAGGTGCCAGCGACTGTGTAAGTTGAGCATAGATATCCGGTCTATTGGCAATGCTTCGCAAATATGCAACTCTTTCTTTGCTTAGGTTTGTCGAAGCATACTTCCCCTTTTCGCGTTCCATTCCAGTTACGGTTCGAAAGTGAATCACGTCAACGTATGTCTTGTAGATTGATTTCAGCTTCGTCAACTTGGGATTGACACGAACTGGTTGAGCCCGAAGAATTCCCACCACCTCCACTTTATCACCTGGTTGACATTTGTCCACAAGATCATCGAAGCAAAAAGTGACTGCGGAAGCCGGTGTCTGACCCGCGGGTACCTGATCCGGCGTCTCTTGCAATCGAACCAATTGTTTGTCGGCATATATAGATCGGTTATGTAAGAGCTGATAGGAATCTTTCGTATGACAGCCACTGCATTGAGCAGGCTCGTTGATCCTTCCTCGATCAATCGCAACCTGCTGATCATGCCCGCAGATGACGCATCGAAAGTGAGCAACCTTCAAATCTGGAATGATAGGAGAACATCGAACGATCATCCCCTTCAGGCAAACCATTGAATCCATTGCAACGGGATCAAGGCAGCGCAAATTAGAAACCTCTTTGAGATTATACGGCCGCACTTGAATAGCTGGTATCTGGTGCTGTTCCAGATCAACAACACGCTGTAGTTCTTTTTGCACCACCAAATCAAAGAGTGGTACAAGCTCCATTGGGTAATGCACCAGTTGATGATAGAGTATCTGGCATGCTTCATTGTGATAGTACAGGTGCATGGTATCAATATCCAAACTGGAAGGTGCGGTATGGCCTGCCATTGACTCCAGCCTTTCCAAATAAAAGGGTGGAGAAGTCGGTTTATCACTCATCACCGAGTCATCATCTGACGAATCGCTGAATAGCGGGAGTGCCCTGAAGTTTCTGAGAAAATCCCGAAAAGTTGCAGCAGCTATGCGAATGTCGACATTTGTCCCGCGGGCGAGGGTTTGCGAATCATGAAGACTTTGAATGTCGTCTTCATCATGTTGATGACGACCACGAAACGACGAATCCACGTCCTCAAGAGAATGGTTGTCATCTCTCTCTATGGCACTAGAGGGTGATAGCCGAACAGAAGAATTGGGCAGTCCTTCGCCTCCGTTGGCTTGTTCGGGTGTTGCAGGCACCATGACATCATCGTTTCTTTGAGACGGCAGTGTTCTCCTCTCGTTCAACGCAGATGACAGTCGTCCTTCCTCCCTGGTTAACGGTGACGCGTTTGTTCCTATTCCTCTAGAGTGCTCTTCATCGGCGGATGATGACATCCCGGGAAGTATTTATGGGGTTTGTCAGAACAGCCGTACAGTACAATACTGGGTTTCGAAGCAGGGATGAATTCCAATGCTGGATGCCATGACAATGGCGCGAAACAACCGTCGCAAACGACATTCTCGGCTGGCTGACAAACGAAAAGTACCTGTAGTGAGGACAGACAGACAAACGTGTTTGCAAGGTTTAGGTGTGGCAGGCAATTTGAAAGTGAGAAAGATGATGAGGACCTGATGTCTCACAACCTTTTTCAAAAACCTCAATTACAATTTTTTAGTTTGCTTTGAAGCCTTTTGTACATCTACAGGACCACTTTGGTACTCAAAATGAAAGGATCGAATGACTACAAGAAAGCCGAGGAGTGGCTGTGGTCGGAAGTGATGGGACAGAAGTTGACCCTTTCCGTTGGAGCAATAGCAATGATGGCATCTTCATACGCAAATCAAGGTAAAACGCACCATCTGCTTTGATCGCGCTGAATGAAAGGAGGAAGTCTGAACAACTTTTTCTGTGTTCTTCACAAAAGCTGTACCACGCCTCATGGGAAGGTTGGTGGACCCCAAAACTGACACAAAGCATCAAAGCAACTCCTTATTCTCAAACATCCTTGCTGTTGGGCTGCTTGGTGGTTTAGCTAGCTTCACAAGGACAGTAATGCTGAATTCAGCGAAAGAATTTATCGCTGCAAACCTTCGGAGGGAAACCTTTGCCAGCCTGATGATTCATCGAAAGCTGGATTGGTTCCAAGCCCTGCAAAGCTGTAATGGAAATAGCGACGAGACGACCACAAGCGAAAAAAGCAACGAAGACAAGGAACTACAGCAAAACATAGACTCCATGGTTAATGAAAAGGAGCTTACACCAGCTGGAGTTGCTGTTTTTCTAAGAGATGACGTTGAAACAGCTTCGCACACTGTTACAATAACACTAGCAAACATGCTGAGGTCCACAAGCTCTTGTGTCTTTGGAACATACCACATGCTGTCACTTAACCCAGAGCTTGTCTGCCTCGCAATCTTAGTCGCACCAGTGGTTGGATCGATTGGATTTCTTTCGAGAAAATATTTAAAGCGGGTGCAATCAAGCCAACAAGAAGCTGCTCTGAGTGCTGCAGCCTTCGTTGAGGATAAATTGAATCATATTATGATGGTTAGGTTGTCAAATCGTGAGCAAGATGAGGTCGTAAACTATGGGCAAATTCAGGACGAAAATGTACAGTTTGGAATCAAATCTGCACTCGCTGATGGCCTATCAATGGGAGCGATGTTTTGTTTGAGTACTTCGGCACTCTGCGGCGTCCTCTTCGCTGGTGGAAAGGCAGTCGAAACGAAGCGAATGACACATGGTGACTTATTAAGTTTCAGCACATACTCCTTCATGCTCGCGCTAGGATCAGCTGGTTTAGCAAGGGCAGTTGGCGAGTACATGAGAGGTATGCGGTGCGCTCGGCGCCTGTATAGTGTTGCCTACCCCTTGGTAGAAAATGAAGAAGTCGAGATGACGGCTCGATGCCAATCAATCGATCCACAGCTTGTCAAATCAATTTCAATGGAGGAGGTTTCGTTCACTTTTCAGAGTCACGATCGTCTTCTACTTCAAGACGTTTCCATGGTGCTGCAGCGTGGGATGGTCGTGGCAATGACAGGACAGAATGGAAGTGGGAAATCAGTATTGGCAATGGTTCTTGCGGGACTATATTCTCCAAGAAATGGAAGGATCGTTGTTGAGATTGTGTCTCCGTCGGAAGACGAGCCTGTGACTACACGATATGACTTTGTCAACGATATCGATCGGTCACACCAAGCTTCGCTTGTGCAAGTAGTACCTCAGCAGCCAGTACTTTTCAACACTTCAATCATTGAGAATGTTCGATATAGCTGTCCTGACGCCCCAAGCAACAAGGTATCTGAAGCTCTGAAGGCGGCAAATTGCGATACATTTGTTTCCATGTTGGATGGAGGTGCAGAATTCAATGTGGGAAGAAATGGATCGAAACTTTCTGGAGGGCAGCGCCAGAGGCTTGGCCTCGCGAGAGCTCTTGTTGCTGATGCTCCGTTCCTGGTGCTGGACGAACCGGCATCGGCGCTCGATTCTGAAGGAGCAACAGCTGTCAACGATGTCGTCAAAGCTTGTAGAGAACAAAACCGTGGCTTGTTGATAATATCCCATCGTATCAATACATTGGAGCTTGCGGATAAGGTTATTGTTCTCAAGGAGGGTAGGATTGTTCAGCATGGAATGCTATCTGATTTGAAGAATGAAAAAGAAGGAGAGTTGGTTGCATTGATGCCAGAGCTTGTTGGAAGATAGAACACCAGAAAATATCATTCAACAGTTGAACTTTCTTTGAAGTAATGAATATAACCGTTTATTTTGTCGAAGTCGCAGTAGATTGACATTGGTTGGTTTTTTGACAAAAATGGCAGATTATAGCTAGGAACGCATTTAATATTTTCTGTTATCCATTCATTAAGCGTGGAATCATATTTACCTTTGGCGACGAAGAAAACCATAGATAGTCTGCGATCTTTGTTTGAAAGTCAAGAGTATCCGGCCCCGTACCGATCTCTAATCGTAAGTAGCGACTCTTTGATAACGTATCGTTTGCTGTCGGATTCAAAAGTATAGTTGTGACATAATCGTCTGTTATCTTGTTTCCTGAAACATCAAGGGAGTTGTACACGCGTGGAATGCGCCCATTGATGCCACGCAGGAAACGGAGATCATTGATTGGAGCTGCAATAACGACAAGGGAATCCGGGCGAGTAGCAGCGTATTTCGACGCCACAGTTGCTGCAGTTTCATGGACTAGGATTCGCTCCGCAAAGTAGCCTGAGGGTTTGTCTTCGTCGTTGATCGGAATGTAGTCCTTGAGCAGTGACTTTTCAGCATAGAGACGAAAGCTTGGCTCCGATGACGTGGAAATGAAGCCGTCTGTATCGGAAACATAGCTGGCTCTGCGTTCCATTTCGAGGTTTTGCAGGCCCTTCATTCGAGTCACTAGAATGTCATCTTTCTCCGGTAAAAGCGCTAGTAACCTCAACGATTTGCTTCGTGCAAACATCATTAGCGGTAGGTATAGAACACTTTGGCTCTCGGGTATTCCTAGCTGCAAAAGCGAAGCAAGAAGGTTTTCCTCATTCCCTTCTGCAGCATACGCATCAAGAATACTTTGACCGCTTATAGGACAAAAGGGAATGCCAATTGCTGTATCTCTTTTGCGTGCCTTTAGGATTGGCAGGAGCAAGCTTACTGCAAGGTCGATATCGACCGGGGTAGGTTTCGTTGGGACTCCGAAGCAGACAAATGATGTTCCACTCTTCCTTTTCCCTTTGGTTGATCCCGAAAGAGCACTGATCGTACCAAAGACTGCCTTATTCAAGACATTGTTGAGGTTCACACGATCATCAAGGATCACAGCTTTCGTCGTTCCGTATCCTTTCCCAAGATCTTCTAATACCTGTGCTTCTTTCCTAGCTGAGCCTACTGGAATTAGCGTCGGAGGTTGTGTAGAATCGACGCGGTATGAAGTTGGCCGTGAAGCTGGTTGATAACTGACTTCGGCTCTGGCTGCATTGGGGGTCACTAAGGCAGCACTGCTTGTCAAACCTCCAAGAAGAAGTTGACATGCATGTTTTCGCGAATATGTTTTCAACGTATCATCCATTTTATTTCCGTTGGCACACAGGATCCTTGCATCTCGTTGGAGGCCTTGGTACTGTGGAGCGAATCCTTCAACTAAGGAGAAGAGGAGTATACTGAAACGAATCAGGGAATGATACATCGTCATTTATTTTATGCATGATCCAGGGACACGCCTCGGATTGTAGTGAAAGTGTGACGGGAGCCAGACAGACTTTCCTCCCCCCTCAGCACGGAGACATCGAATTCAAGCTCCACTTTGTTCCATCGAATTCCTCCATCATTTACGGGTACATAGAATTATTTAGGGGGCAAAACATTGTTTTATTTCTCCGAAACAGTGGAGTTACAATTAAAACGACAAGTCTTTTGCCGTAAATTTTGTCGTAAAAAATTTACGACAACTTACGACAAGCTACGACAAGCGACGACAAATTACGACAAACCTGCAACAAATTACGACAACCCTACGACAAAATTTACAACAAAATTTACGACAAAATCTACCTTTGCGCGCACGCGGACCCTTCGTTTCAACATTAGCGATGACCGAGAGAATTTCAAATACTTTCATGTTGAAAACACCAACAACTCTGTTTCATTGTCAACAAGTACACGTACACTGTACCCAGTACGACGGAGGAAAAATACCATGCAACAATCATCATAAGATAAAAGATGGTAGATTTACACGCTCTCAAAGGCAAGATGATCCAGATTTTTGCTGGAAAATATGCTGGCCATGAAGCATGGATGGATAATTCGCAGACATGGCATTTCAACAAAGGAACAGATACAGCAAAAGGACTCGTGCAATCAACCATCTGGAAGAGCTCTTTTCAAGGTTTTGACCCCAACGCAAGACCGTATGGATAAGCGGACCAAAGAGGGTTGCTATGGGTGATCGGGAAATCTTTGCAGAAGATGGAGGGCTACGGGAAAAGGTTCCAAAAGGAAAAGTTGTTGTCTGCAACAGAGTCTACACTGACAAAAAGACGGCAGGCAACAATGCAAAGCTTGCCCTCCCCAGCCTTGCTGATCCTGGACCCTTATTCGAATTCAAATCCAAGTTGCGAGCAAGACAGGAGAGTTTGAATGGAAGATCGAATCCTTGATGCGACTTATCATCATGATCCGAAGAACCATGTGTTTGTGCTGGAGGCAGTTGCTGTGCTTGTTCAGGCCTCACTTGAAAAGGCAACACAGTGGCTCATTTCGATTGATTTGTTTCACGTCATGCTTGCGCGCGAGCCAAGAATTCTCTCTACTTTTTTAGTTCTGTTGTAAATTTTGTCGTAAATTTTGTTGTAGTTGCTCAGTTGATGGTAGAGAATTTACGCCAAAAAATTACGACAAACTACGACAAACTACGACAAAAATTACGACAAACTACGACAAAAATTACGACAAAGTTTTGTCGTTAATCAATCACCAAATGTTTTCGGAGAAATAAACTATAAATATTAGTTTTGGACCCTGAAATAGTTAGGATCCCCTTAACCGTTTCCTGACCGAGCTGCACAAAACCCAAACACGTGGATATGGTACAAAATCTACGTAAAATTGACTCCACCGACCACAATTGTAAACTCTAAATGCCCTTTACCAAATATGGCCACCAAAGAACTGAACACATAGCAAAAACTCTTTTATATCATAGAAAGGGTACAATAAGCCTCCGTAAGTGGAAATCGTTGTCAGAAGGCGCTATGAGATTTCAACATTTCACAAAAGGCATTTCTTAGTTTTTCCTGGTACTTGTCCTACACAGTCCTACACAAGTTTTGACTGCTGGGAAACATAAGATCGTAGATGTGGTAGTGGTCCAACAAAATAATTCCACTTAGGAAAGTGCTTCTTTATCTATTGTATTTAGTGATGGGCCTTTGTCTGATTTCGACAATGCCTTCATATCACCGAACTCAATCAACTAATATTGGGTAATTCTGGCGATACTGGCAAAATATTTGTTTTTTATGTAGAGCTAGTATATATCCTACGTCTTTTTAAAAATCAGCCTCGAATCAGCCTCTGATCAGAAAACGGTTAAATGATGAACATACATTGTTGAGCTAGAATTTGATAACCCCGTGCTGCAGGGGTGCAAAAATTCTTCCCGTGTCCCATCTGAAATGGGTTTCACACCAATCCGAGGGGTATCCCTGGGATATTCCGCATTTTGGTGTGAATCAATCTGAACTGGAATCGGGGCGTAACTGGCTTGCTCACTCCTTCTGCACGGGGATCTGTGATCCGACATCATCACTGCTCGTGGAATTCATTCTTGGTCGGTGATCGTCGCGTTTTGGTCGTAGGTCGTTAAATTACAGACAGTTCCCCTAATTGACTATTGTTTTATGTCCTCTGAGTCAAAAATTCTGTGAATTTTTCACAGATGTTCCGAAATCTCTGTGAATGACCAACAGATGTTCCGAAATCTCTGTGAATTTTCACAGGTTTTTTAAGGGTCTTCACAGATGTTCCGAAATTGCCGTGAAGTTTAGACAGAACATGCGTGCACGCATGCCCTTTCGTACAAGCACCATACAACTTCCGTAGAGGAAAAAACGGTTAATGTTGTGCGCAAGCAATGCTTGGTGGTCTGGGTCAAAAATTCTGTGAATTTTTCACAGATGTTCCGAAATCTCTGTGAATTTTTCACAGATGTTCCGAAACTTCTGTGAATTTTTCGCAGGTTTTTTTTGGGTCTTCACAGATGTTCCGAAATGTCAAAATTGTGGCGAATGGTGGGTTCAGCTAGGAATATAACATTTATGGCTGCACTATGTAAAACTAGTCGTAGACTTTTTCCCACAAACTACGACAAAAATTATGACAATAATAATAACTGAAACATTAATCAGTTAAATGCTATCTAGCGCATACGATTGCCGGTGGAATAAGCGGCTGTAAGGGTCAAGTACCGTGAAGCGACGAGTCAACAACTAGTTTGTGTTAGAATAAAGCAAAATGTGCTCTATCGTGAGTGCCTTTAGCGCTCAGAACAAACTCTCTGCAATCTAAATTCGTAATCGACTGTACAACACTTTCACGACAATAGTTCTCCTGTGTCTAGGTA
>CAKOGP040000557.1:564684-615600 GCA_933822405.4 Cylindrotheca closterium | reverse complement strand
GAGAACGAATCATTGGATTCCTTTCATCATCCTGACGACGGTCGAACGACCGTCACAACAGCATTGCTCAGCAACACCAAGTCCGATCAGTTTATCGAACTTGTGTGCGAGTATACGTCAAGAAATAAGGTTTATTTCTTTTTTTTCCCTCCCTCCACATCCCTGTTGGGCCTTACATTGACGCATTCTACGTCTCTGCAAGGCCTAGTAGGCAAGCAAGTCTTTGATATTCCGCTTCAGATGCAAACTCCCCACAACTCCCAGATGTCTACGCTGGCAAGACCTTTTTATGCATGTGTTATTCTTGGGGACAAAAAATTACCATAAGACATAAGACGCCTATGGTCTTCAACGGAAAGGTCATGAACCCCCGTGACCACAACTTGACTCCGACTCGCACCTCGGAAAAATTCGCACAACAATCGCTACACCCGATCGCTTTTCATCATCCATCGACCAAGACGACAAACAAAAAGACATTTATAGCTCCAAATTTTCGGGAAACATGTTCGCTGTCTTGGTTGTCATCATCCTGGTTGGAGCCATTCACGCCATTTTATCGAGTAGAGGCGGCTTGGGAGGTTCTGATGCAGTCGTGGAACAACCTGCTCTTTTCGAAGGGACCAGTGAAGGGTCGATAGTCGAATCAGAAAGAGCTAACATTGAGTCTAAGAGTGGCATATCCGTCCATAATGATATACCACAAGATACTACATTTGGTAAAGGAGATCATGGTGCTCAAGCACTAGTAGGACACCCTGCGTTTATCGAAGTGCTAAATCATGGACACGTCGAAAAATCTCGAGCCAACATTCAGATGATGTCTCACACTACGAGTGGTTTGTCCATCATGACTGTGGTTCCTGACGACTCGACACAAGATGCTACCTTTGGAATCAGTTTCCGTACTCCCCTTTCAGACAATCGTGGTTTGGCCACCATTACTGAAAACGCGGTGAAGGCTGGATCCAAGACATACCCCGTTAGGGACCCCATAGATCGACTACTTGCTGGATCCTTGCAGACACATTTGGAAACTTGGTCTGAGGTCGATCGTACCAGTTTCACCTTGGCCTCAAGAAACTTGAAGGATTTCAAGAACTCCATGGCAGTCATGTTAGATGGTATCTTTCATCCGTTATTGGGGGAGGCTCGCCATGAATGGATCTACCGTCGAGAGGGATGGAGACTTGAAACCAAGGATGATCAAACAACTCTTTACATTAGTGGGTGAGTACTGACGTCAGTTCTTGTTGTTGCAGAGACGAGTACAGGCATTCGAACGCCAAATTTCATTCGTAAATCTCATACGACTTTTTCCGCTTTGGCTACTTCAGTAATGCCTACAATCGTGCCCGTGCTGCCCAAATGTTCCCCGACGTAGCTTTGGATGATTTTGTTTACAGCCGGCTTTTCAAGGGACATACCTATAGATACAATCCCAAGGGATTGTGGAACGAAATTCTTTCCGGAGCTCGAGAGCATATGATCAAATTCTATAACTCCTATTACCAACCCTCCAATGGACGCGTCTTCTGTTATGGTGCTCCCAAATATATCAATGCTTGTTTGGACGTTGTTGATGAGGTTGTCACTCGCATGTTGAATGATCAAGCCAAAAAGACGGAGGAAAACGGAGGTGTTTCTGTCTTGGAGGAATTGGGCGTCAGTTTGCCGGAAGACTCGAAGGTCGGATTCAAAATGCTCAATACCATCAGCTCGGTCGAAGAACGCGTTGCCTATCCCAGCTTTGAAGAAACCTTTGACTTTCGTCTTTCGATTTCGTGGGTTCTCAACGACAAGCCCATGGATCAACGTACCGAAGTAGCCTGGTATTTGATTTACGAAATGTTGATTGGATCCTTCGGTGGCGATCACGTGTCCTATCTCAATACCGACCTCCAACAATGGGTCATGACCATGGGAGTCAATGGGTTGGCCTCGGAAGCCGCGGCGGGTGAGGCCCGCACCAACATTACAAACATGCTAGACGAACTTTCTCAAAATGGTTTTGATCGCGAGGTCATGGCGGTTGGATTAAACAAGGTGGAATTCATGTTGCGTGACATGAACAGTCCCGATGGTTCTCCACAAGGTGTCGAGATGTTCAAGAAGGTCATGTGCAAGTGGAACTACGACTTGGATCCTACCTTGGCTTTGACTCATTTGGAAGAGTTCAAATCTCTTCGAGCCCAATTAGAAGATCCGGATAATGTTGAGGGAATGGAATTCATTTTGGAATTGATGACTATTGGACTTTCCGATAACACTGCCCAAGCTATTGCTACCCTTTATCCTAGTGCAGAGATGCAAAGCACTGCAGAACGAGTAAGTTTTGATTGGGATGACAATGCAGTGTTGCCAATGATTCAAGGCGTTGCTCACAATTCCTTTTACTTTTCAGAACGAGATTGCATGGTTAAAAGAATCGGACTGGGACAAGATCACTCGGACCGGGATTATGCGTCAAACTGCCGAGCTTCACCGTGTTCAGCAAGAGGGTGACTCCGCATTGGATATCGCCACCATTCCACGGTTGTCGCCTGAGGATCTCCCAAAGGAAGCATCTGAGATTCCCACCAAGGTTACGGAAGGCGTTTTTGGTTCCGATCTGACCATGATTGAGAACACTGTTCCCGACTCCAACAACATTGCCTATGTGGATTTTACCATTGATATTTCCAACATGGACTTTAAGGATGTCATCCTGCTACCGCTCATGTGCTATTTGCTCGTTTGCGCTGGCACCGAACGCCAATCCGATGTTGAGATTCAACAGCAAATTGACCTTCACACTGGAGGTTTGACCATCGAACCACTTGTGGAAGCAGTCTACGAGTTCCAAGAGGACCATGGATATAAGGTTGCTAGTGGCAAGCACATGATCACCAAGCTTTTGGTCCGCACCTCTTGCTTCGCCGAGAAGGGGTGTGCAGAACTCTTTCACTTGATCAAGACTGTCATTTACGACTCGGTGATTGACGAGCGTGAAAAGGCCACGAACATTCTTGATTGGATTTGGTACGATACTGCCCAAGATATCAAGCGCAATGGTGGCATGTACACTACTCAAAGCATGCTGTCCAGGTACACCTTGCCTGAATTCATCCGAGAACAATGGTTCGGAGTAACCCAAGTGCTCAAGGGTTTTGAACTCGCTGAAGAAGTAAAAGACGACTCTAAATGGGACCAATTTGCTACACGACTCTTGATAGCACACGATGCAATCAAGCGTACTCACCACTCTGGACTGGTGCTGAGCATTACGGGTGACGAAAAGGCTATCAAGGACATTACTGATGCGGCTAAGATTTTCGTCGAAGACATGCTTCCGCCTGCTGCTCAAAGGACTCCCTTCCCTGATTTCGCTAAGGTGGAGCACCCCTGGGTGGTTGATGGCAACCTGGTAATGCACCAAGAGGTGGACTTAGTAGACCAAGAGCCTATCGTCTTTTGGAATCCATCTTTGGTGCATGATTTTGGTATGGGAGGATCCTTGTATCAACCAGGAGAGCACATCAGTGGAGCACACATGGCTGCAATTCAATATGTTAGCAACTTTTTTTTGAAAGAAAAGTTCCGTTTCAGTTTCAATCTCGGCGCTTCTCAAGTTTGGGCTCAACTGGATCTGGATTCTGGGGTTGTGATCTACCAAAGTGAGGAGACACCAATCATCTCTTCGACAATTGAGATCTTCTGTAATGATGCTGGTTGGTTGCAGAAGCAGTTGGAAGGGCAGGATAACTTGCCAGTGGAAGCGCAAGCCGCAATCATTGCCTCAGTTGGTGACATCGATGGCAGTTCCCTTCAGCCGGATGAAATTGGCCGCGTCGCTCTTCTTCAGTACTTGAAGCAAGACACCAAGGAAGGAAGACAAAAGTGGCGCGAGGAAGCCTTGCATGCAACAAAGGAGGATTTTTTGTTCGTTGCCAACAGACTTGCCAATTGGGGCGGTGTTAGTTTTTCTGCCGTTACGAATGATCGGTTAATGGAGCACGACGAGAAGCTGATGGCGGCGGCGGCACATGCCATGTGATGGGTGCCAGTTCCAGCAGCTACTACCAGTAGTTGTACCGTTCTTTAGCTTTGTTTTATAATAATCTTAGCATTCTATACATCATTAATATCAATGTCAAAAGCCTCGTCGCCACCTCCCAAGTATTCTTCCAGCCCCTTCAAATCTGTAATTCCTTCTGGATACAATTGGACTTCAAAATTCAAAGTAGCAAAAGGTGGAACAATGACGTCTCCATTGGCTTTGCGATAGCCTTCCGATCCGTACCCATAATCCGAACGAATCGAGATGACGGACCACTCGCCAGGCTTCATGGTAGCCAATCCAATTTCCATGCCCTTGATGAGCTTGTTGGATCCCAATTTATACGAGTATTCGGGATTGGAATCAAACATGTGCCCATACGGCAGTTCCCCACGATTCGACGCCAATCGTTTGGCCGCCAAGACAAGCTTTTTGCATTGAATCTTGGCTTGAACATCTAGTGTATTGGTCACAAAGTCCTCGGTAAACTCGTCCGGATTTGTCAATTTGGCTTCATCAATTTCACTGTCGAGAAAGGCATCCTTCAAATGATCCAATCCTTGTTGTTCGCTCAACCAACAATCTACCACTTCTTGTGAAGACCAGTTGTTGGGTGCCAGACTACCCGCATAGCTCATAATTACGCTGGTGCCTTTTGCTGGAATCCCCCCCTTTCCCTCAAAGAGAATCTCCTTTTGGACACCACCATCCTCCGTCAAGTAATCCTTGGACGCAAGGGGGCTAATGTACAAGCATGATGATTTAGATTCTTGGCGAACAAACTGAGGAGCATTATTGATGGATGGAGCAAAAGCAAGTGAACCACTAGCTGAAACAGCGAAGAGGAACAGTGAAAGAGAAGTTCTTAGTCTCGTAGTCATGGTTTCTGTGAATGGGAATTAGTTCTGTATGTTTTCTAAGTGTGCGCAACCTACAGATTGATCGATGTGAACTGTTTTTTGGTGGGTTGACATTATCTGTTGATGTGATGCATGATCATGGTTCTCCCAATAGATCGATTGCTTCGATTGCTTCGATTGCTTGGATCAAAATTGAAAATGAAGCAAAGATCGCAAATTTCGGATTGCAATTTCGGGGAAGACTTTTTCGGGTTTGCAAAATGTCTCATCATGTGACGCACCATCCCCCGAATATTTTTCCAACTCCCCTTTACTTCCCCAAGATAGAGCAGAGTCATAAATCGTTGTCGTACAACTTCTACGAAGCAAGCCAGGCACATTGCATCCCCCCCAAATGAAGGATGACTGCCTTTCCCAAGCAAACCTTGGGTGCTTCGGTGGGAATCCTTTCCTCTTTGTCGCTACAACGACACCAAACAAGTTTAATTCTCTTTGCATAGCTCCTGTCCTTTCGTTAGTATTTCTATTGGGAGTAAGGCTGCAAGGTTATACTGACAGCAACTGAATCTACCAAAGCAAATTGTTCATTATGCATCGTCCAAGGAGGAGACAAAAGAAGGACATTGAGTCCGATGGAGTTTTTGCCAGAACCAATCTTTCCGGCGTCGGCAGAGATGGACTCTCGGAAGATAAAAAGAAAAAGCTAAAGATCGGAGGTGCCATCTTGGGTGTCATTCTCCTGGGTGTCGGCATTCACTCCATCCTCTTGAGTACAAGTGGTGGAGGTGGTTCTAAGGCAGTCGTGGGACATCCTTCCTTTACCCAAGTGCTCAATGAGGGACACATTGACGAAGCACGAGCCAACATTAAGATGATGGCTCATACCAAGAGTGGTTTGTCCGTCATGACTGTGGTTCCTGACGATTTGACACAAGACGCTACCTTTGGAATCAGTTTCCGTACTCCCCTTTCAGACAATCGTGGTTTGGCCACCATCACTGAAAACGCGGTGAAGGCTGGATCCAAGACCTACCCTGTCAAGGATCCTATCAATCAACTACAGGCTGGATCCTTGCAGACGCATTTGGAAACTTGGTCCGAGGCCGATCGTACCAGTTTCACCATGGCTTCGAGAAACTTGAAGGATTTCAAGAACTCCATGGCCGTCATGTTGGATGGTATCTTTCATCCGTTGTTGGGAGAGGCTGATCATGAATGGATCTACCGTCAAGAGGGATGGAGACTTGAAACCAAGGAGGATCAAACAACTCTTTACATTAGTGGGTGAGTACTGATATCTGATATGTGTATGACAGTTCTTGTTGTTGCAGAGACGAGTACAGGCATTCGAACGCCAAATTTCATTCGTGAATCTCACACTATTCCTTTCATGCTACTTCAGAAATGCCTACAATCGTGCCCGTGCTGCCCAAATGTTCCCCGATGTAGCTTTGGATGATTTTGTTCACGATCGACTCTTCAAGGAGCATACCTATGGATACAATCCCAAGGGATTGTGGAACGAAATTCTTTCCGGAGTTCGTGGCCACATGATCAAATTCTACAACTCCTATTACCAACCCTCCAATGGACGCGTCTTCTGTTATGGTGCTCCCGAATATATCAATGCTTGTTTGGATGCTGTTGACGAGGCTGTTACTCGCATGTTGAATGATCAAGCCAAAAAGACGGAGGAAAACGGAGGTGTTTCTATCTTGGAGGAATTGGGTGTCAGTTTGCCGGAAGACTCCAAGGTCGGATTCAAAATGCTCAATACCATCAACTCGGTCGAAGAACGAGTTGCCTATCCCAGCTTTGAAGAAACCTTTGACTTTCGTCTTTCGATTTCGTGGGTTCTCAACGACAAGCCCATGGATCAACGTACCGAAGTTGCTTGGCATTTGATTTACGAAATGTTGATTGGATCCCCCACTGCCACCATTGCCAAGGAGTTGGAAGTTTTGGGCGATGATTACATTGCCAAGCTTGACACCAACCTCCAACAATGGGTCATGACGATGGGAGTCAGTGGGTTGGCCTCGGAAGCCGACGCCGGTTTGGCTCGTACCAAGATTGTCAACAAGTTGGCCGCAATTTCTCAAAATGGCTTTGATCGCGAGGCCATGGCAGCTGCATTGAACAGAGTCGAATTCATTTTGCGTGACTTGAATAGTAAAGATGGTTCTCCACAAGGTGTCGAGATGTTCAAGAAGGTCATGCGCAAGTGGAACTACGACTTGGATCCTACCTTGGCTTTGACTCATTTGGAAGAGTTCAAATCTCTTCGAGCTCAATTGGAAGATCCGGATAATGTTGAGGGAATGGAATTCATTTTGGAGTTGATGACTAAGGGGCTTTCCGATAACACTGCCCAAGCCATTGCTACCCTTTATCCTAGTGCAGAGATGCAGCTCAGTGCTGAACGAGTAAGTAATCGGTGGTTTGAATGACAATGCAGATGCCAGGCATATGGTTCGAAATTTCGCTCACGATTCTTTTTTTCTTCTTCAGAACGAGATTGCTTGGTTGAACGAATCCGACGAGTTCTGGGACAAGGCCACTGGTGTCGAGATTATGCGTCAAACTGCCGAGCTTCACCGTGTTCAGCAAGAGGGTGACTCCGCATTGGATATCGCCACCATTCCACGCTTGTCGCCCGAGGATTTGCCAAAGGAAGCTTTTGAGATCCCCACCAAGGTTACGGACAAAGTTTTCAATACCGATCTGACCATGATTGAGAATACGGTTCCCGACTCCAACAACATTGCCTATGTGGATTTCACCATTGATATTTCCAACATGAAGTTTAAGGACGTCATTTTGCTACCGCTCATGTGCCGTTTGCTTGCTGAGGCTGGTACCGAACGCAAGTCCGATGTTGAGATCAGGCAACACATTGACCTTTACACAGGAGGATTGACCATAGAACCACTTGTGGAAGAAGTCTACGAATTCCAAGAAGATCATGGATACAAGGTCGACAGTGGCAAGCACATGATCACCAAGCTTTTGGTCCGCACCTCTTGCTTCGCCGAGAAGGGATGCGCCGAACTCTTCAACTTGATGAAGACTGTCATTTACGACTCGGTCATTGACAAGCGTCAAAAGGTCATCAACATTCTTCAGGACATTATCGACGATATGGAAGATGATATTCAACGCAATGGTCACGTGTACACCACCCAAAGAATCGAGTCTCGATACACCTTGCCTGGATTCATCCGAGAGCAATGGTTCGGAATCACCCAACTATACAAGGCTCGTGCTGCCTTGCAAGAGGCGTTGGACGACACTAAATGGGAAGCTCTCGGCACAAGACTCTTGGTTGCACATGATGCCATCAAGCGCACTCACCACTCTGGGCTGTTGTTGAGTATTACGGGTGACGAAAAGGCTATCAGCGACCTTGGGGGTGCGGTTCACATGTTTGTCAATGACATGCTTCCGGCTGCTCCTCAAAAGACCCCCTTCCCTGATTTTGCCAAGGTGGAACATCCCTGGGTCATTAATGGCCACTTGGCAATGGATTCAGAGATGGAGATAGAAGATCCCTTTACCGCCTTTTTGACTCCAACTTTGGTGAACGATGTTGGCAGAGGAGGTTTCTTGTATCAACCAGGAGAGCACATCAGTGGAGCTCACATGGCTGCTGTTCAATATTTGGGAGGCTTCTTTTTGAACGAAAGGATCCGCTTCAATCTTGGCGCTTCGCAAGCTTGGGCCCAATTGGATCTGGATTCTGGGGTTGTGATCTACCAAAGTGAGCAGACACCAAGCATCTATACGACATTGGAGATCTTCCGTGACGCTACTGGCTGGGTGCAGCGACAAATGGAAGGGCACGAGAACTTGCCAGTGGAAGCACAAGCCGCCATTATTGGAACGGTTGGCAAGATGGACGGAAGTGCCCTTCAGCCGAATCGTGTCGGTCACGTCGCTCTTCTTCAGTACTTGAAGCAAGACACCAAGGAAGGAAGACAAACGTGGCGTGATGAAGCCTTGACGGCCACAAAGGAGGACTTTATGTTCTTTGCCAATAGACTTGCCGGTTGGGGCGGCGAGAGTCTTTCTGCCATTACGAATCAACGGTTGTTGGATCAGGCTCACCTGAAGATGCAAAATCGTACCATGACAACCTGTCATTTGACGGGTTACAAGTGTCCCGAACCTGAGGAGGTTGTTTAGACTAGAGCTTTAGCGCATATGTGGTTGTCTAAGTGTTGCATTTTATTTTATTCTGGCGGCTGCCTCGTAGTATGAGGTGACTAGTGTACAATTCTCAGAATCCAATCCGCCATTTGTTGTATTGCCTCGGTGTCCTTCTCCTTTGGCAGTCCATGTCCTTTCGAATGCTTCAGCGTCGCAACCTCCAAACCCGCAGCCTGAAAGGCATCTCGCAATTCCTCTTGAATGGTCGGAGGTGTGACCTGATCATTGGCTCCTATCACAAAGAGGCATCGTGTCAGCGCATCTTTTGTTGAAGGCTTCAAAGTCTTGACCTGTTCTTCAAAGGGCCGACAGTAGCCACATCCATTCAAAATGTATCCCATTGATGGGCTATATGGAGTCCGACCAAGCGCAATCATGCTGGCCAGAAGAATGGCTCCCTGTGAATGCCCCAACACCAGATCAAATGGTTTACCATCGTCTCCACCAAGATTCCACTGGTCCAGCAATCGTGTGGCCGATTCTTCAAATCCTTCATATTCCTTGGCGGTGTATGATCGGATACCAGGTGGCATGGTCCACCAGGCATATCCCCCTCCTTTTGCAAATGGTGCTTGGAGGGAAGTGATCTCCATTTGAATCTTAGTCCCGTCATGTTCCACTCCCAACACATTTTGCAAGGGAATCAAGCGTTCCGAAAATTCTTCTGCATTTCCTTCACTTCCATGGAGGGCTAGAACTCGAAGAATTTCAGTTTTGGAATCATTGTCTAAAGCTGCTGATGTTGTCATTTTCATCCGAGTACTGCTCGTTCTTTGCGTAGCTGTGTTTGTTTTCGTCGTCGTTCCAAATAATAGTGCTTGTTGAGATGCCACTACAGACGATGATGACGCAGAGATAAAGGCAGCCGAAGCTAATGTCGTCGTTGGAACAAACCTGGAACCACACACAAACAGAAGACCTAATTCAAAAGAGCTCTTGCCAACAGAGAATCGCATCGAAATGGTCGTCTGAAAACAAGGATATATATGTGGTGGTTGATATGATTTGGAAAAATGAAAAGATATAGAAAGGGATTTGTAGTCGGATTATTCGTTAATTTAAGGGGATACGAGAATATGAATGCATGTTCATAAGGGGGACTTATCAGGGGGGCCCTTGCTATGTCATACGTGTATTCATCAACATCAACATCATTATTATGCATCATTGCTGTATCTTGAAGGAGAAAGCAGTATAGACACGCGTCTTCTCAAACGAAAACGATGGAGGCCAACGAGCTCGAATCGGTTGAGAAGATTAAGGAGAAGGGAATACTCTATTTTCATCAAGGAAACTATCAAAAGGCAAGGGAGATGCTAGAGAAAGTGTTAGAGATACAAACGAAAGAATTGGGTGAAGACGATCTTTCTGTGGCCTTGACAACCCATCACATTGGAAATGTGCTGATGAGGGAAGGAAAATATGATGAAGCCTTGGAGACACTGACTAGAGCTCTTGAGATACGGCATACTAAATTGGGAGCATCACATGATGATACAGTAAAAACCTACGAACTGATTGGCAGCGTCTTTATGGAATCTGGTGACCACGAAAAAGCCGAAAAATATTACCGAACAGTTGTGGTCATCAAGAGCAAGTTTCATTCGCTAGAGTCGCCTGCGTTGATGAATCTGAACCAAAATCTAGCGTTATCATTGCAAAGACAAGGCAAATTTTCAGAAGCACAGAAGATCCAAAAAGAAGTACTTGCGAACCTACTACAAGTATATGGGGAAGACCACTCCGACGTTGTACTTGTATACATTGCCACTGCAGGGTTGTTGTATGAACAAAATAGGCCGAAAGATGCCCATCAGATGCTTGATAAAAGCATCGAAGTTTGTTATCGGCTAAAAGGACTGGGAGATTTCAACACACAAGTATTGGTAAGAGCGCTCAGCACAAAAGCAGGAATGCTGGAAGTCCAAGGCGACCTCGAAGGTTTCACGGGAACGCTGAACAAAGTCCTAATGGTACAAAAGGAAACGCTAGGTGAAATGCACCCCTCCACAGCAGATGCCTATGAAAATCTTGCAGACGCATATCTAGGACAAGACATGCTGGACGAGTGCATCAATGCTCTCACCAAGACTCTGGAATTTCGTCGAAAGGTACTTGGCAATGGACATCCCCGCACGCAGGAGCTTGTGAGTGTCCTAAAACCATTGAAGCGCGGGAAAATTGCGAGAGCACTGAACGAACAGGGGCTGGCAATGAGGGTGCAAGGCGATATGGACAAGGCGATTCAACTCTTCCAAGAGGCATTGGATATTTACAAGGAAACCTTTCTTCATACTCATCCCGATATGATGGCAGTCTACGAGAATGTTTCGGCTGTGAAGATCGAACAAGGTTTGCTAGACGATGGAATTGCTGCGAGTGCAGAAGCCCTCAAGATTCGTCGACGAACGCTTGGGGACGATCACACTGACACGAAGGGGAGTATGGAAGCGCATAGATCATTGCTGAGACGTCTCTTAGAGAGCCAAAGCTAAGGCAGCTTCTTTGACAATGTCATGATCTGCCAAACGACGAGCATAGGGGCCTTGGGGAAGGTAGATAATGATTTGGAGCAACCTGTATTCAATCTCCTGAGTGGAATTGCGCCAGCTTTGTTCCAAGCTCCCAGAATGGAGAGAAGAGACAAGCTTGTATACAATTAGAGATAGGGAGTACTGTTGGTGGGCTGCTCCAAAATTGTAGATGACTGAACTACAGGTGTCTGTTGCTTAGAGTTTGGGCCAGCATCTCGCTTCCTCGCATCAGCAAACGTCACAGCAAACGTCACATTTTACAACTGGATTAGCTTCCACTAAAAGGGAAATTTCTCACCACATTCCTATCGCCGATGATTCAAAGCTGATGTGCTTCCCTATGGACAAGAAAGCAAGGGATTTCTTGAATACAATTATTAAAATTTGGTGGACGTAATCGTCTAACCCTATTTATTTTTCAGCCTTCCATAGCTTGCCCACTGGCTTTTTGCTTTCTTGGACAGACGAAATCGTACTCTCGACAATCTTATTAATATCGTGTTGTACTTCATCCACTGTTTGTGCTGCATTGACAAAATGCCAAGGCACTCTACCATCAGCTTCGTCCTCTTTTTGCAGTTTGTCAAATTGTTTTCGAACTTGCTTTTGCATATCGCTTTGTTCGTAACGCTCGTCTCCAAACCTGCAATGGAGAATGACACATATGCATATATATATATATACAGTTGCATGAGCGAAATCAATGAACTAATCCAAAATAGAATGCATCGAGATTCAAAATAACGAACTTACCCTCCTCGTTTTTCAGCTTGTTCTTGTGTGATATCCAAAAAGATGACAGCATCTGGAGCTGGCAATCCAACATCACATGACTTGCACCACTCCAATTCGGTTGCCAAATTGGGTTTGGATGACGAAAAGGCAACTCCCGAATACGCATACCGATCGCATACAATGGTGGTACCTTCACTCAGGGTTTCTTCCAACTTGGGGACAGCCTCCCATCGATTGGCCGAAAAGAGCAAATGGACGGATCGATCGTCCAGTTCTTGTTTCGATTTCAAATATTGATTGATGAGATCGCCGACCATGGTGGTTCGATCGGGAAAGTTCATTGCCATGGCCGCCAATCCTGCCGTCATCAGATGTTTGACGAGCAATCCAACTTGAGTAGTCTTTCCGCAACGATCGACGCCCTCAAAGACAATAAAGGCACCACGAGGTTTGGGATTATCTGTAGAGGGTTTTTGAACAATCATGGTAATGATGATGATGATGAAGAAGAAGACTTTCTTTGAGATGCTTCGGTTTTTTGTTACCGTCGACAATACAATAGTGATGAAGGAAGATGTTTCGATGCAATGATGCCAAATTCAGCAATGCAAAACCCGGAGATTGATTCATTCCCCTTTGATTTGAATTTGGCGCACCATCAATTGACCACTACGACCCAAACGTCACCACAATTGCACGTGAATTGAAATCCAAAAATTTCTTCCTCCACCAACGTTGCAATAAATTGCAACATCAGATCGTTCAGCATGAGAATACTTCTACCTTTTGCATGCGTCTCAACGACAATGTTGACAGCCGATGGATTCGGACTGGCACCAAGGAATCAAGGGGAACATACCCAGATGTTGTTTCCAAATCACCACCACCCACTCCAAACAACGCAATCATTACCAAGAATGATCGAGACAAGAAGAATAAGCACGATCAGACGTCATCTGGCGTCTTCCTCTTCCGAAGGTCCACCAACAATACCTTCCTGCAAAATTGGTGATTTGCTCAGTGACTTGCCAACTCCCAGTCTCTTGCTCGAACTCTCGCTTGCCGAGAAAGCGGTTGCGCGACGAAGTGATGATGATGATGATGATGATGATGAGCACGACGACGACGCAGCGTTGGACCAAACTCTGGCCAACGACTCCAACCTAGATTGCTTGGAGGGAGCCCTCTTTGTACACACTCAAGTGGTGGACACGTCGACCCGGGACGCCATTAATCAACAACAAGGATCTGGTTCCAGCATTGTCATTGGCGAACTGGATGTTCCCTATAGTTCTCTGGAAAAGGGAGCGGTTCTAGGCATTGGATTGGCCAATCATCACGTGGGCGGATACTATTGGGCCCGTGGTATGGGAATAGGAGCCAGTCTTCCGGCACATGGAATTGAAGTCCGTTCTTCTTCTAATGAAAGTAGATCGGAATTGTATTGGCTAAAGAGGGGCCCTGGATTGAATGCCCAAGAGACGACGGAGGAGTCTTCCAATTCCAACGATGGAAAACGCAGTGAATGGGCCGACTTTTTGGTAGCTGGAGATACTGTTCAACTGGTGCCAAAAGCCACTTCTGCATTGCTAGTACCATCATCATCATCGAGAGCAAAAGGATCATTTGCAACACTGATTGGTGTCAGACGAATTGGTAGACCCTTGGGTGCGGATCCCATTGTCGAAAAAGTATGGATTCGAAGTGAAGCAGGAGGGTGGGTCGTACCAACGTAACATGGGAAGAAAACGATATAGGGTTGAAGAAAACCTTGGTGTTAAGAAGTATTCACTGCTCACTTCTTGCTTGGTCAATCGAAGGCAGTGGGCACTGCTGCACCCACGTTCCAGTACAAATTCGAGAAGGGAGCTCTTACCTTGTCATTTTCGACGCTGCAGTTGCAGTTGCACGTTTGCTTACAACGGTTATATGTTGGATAGTGAGACATCATCTGGCTTCCTCTCTGGGTTTTTCAGATGGAGGAGTACTGGTAGCTTTTCATCTCTAGGAAGTTGCCTTTTTCTGTCAGAAAGTTTTCGCTTGGTACACTGTCTACTAAGACTGTCTACTTGAAGTAAAATATTATAAACCCTTGGTAAAGAAAACAGAGTCGATTGTTATTATGCGAGTTTAGTGCATTCATTCTTCGTCGACAGGAAGTTCTGAAGCTGGCGTGTAACCGAAGGGCTGAAGACACCTACTTAGTTCCGGCAGTATAGGAGGGGTTCCATTCGGGGACACTTATTTGCGCAAGGATATATATCGTAGTCACAAGAAGCAAGCGTCTCTCCTAGTTTAGTATTATTCTAGCTTAACGCCTGCCTGGCGGCGGTGGGGGCGGAGGAGGAGCTCGTCCACGTGGCGGCGGTGGAGGACCACCTCGTGGGGGTCCAGCCGGTCGGGCTGTTGTGCGTCCAGGTGGAGGAGGAGCACCTCTGGCAGGGGGAGGTCGAGATGCCATCGGAGGTGCAGATGCTGGTGCCGAGCCACCCATCTGTCTCGGTGGTGGTGCGCCCATCATAGTACCCATCGGACGGCCCGATGAGCCAGGTGGTGGTGGTCCACCATATTGTTGACCACCAGGTGGTGGAGCCATAGCATTGTTGGATGGCGGTCCTCCATAAGCTGGGGGCTGGCCAGGTGGGCCACCATACTGCTGGGGTTGAGCTTGAGGTGCACCGTATTGTTGAGGCGTTGGTGGAGCCATTCCAGGTCCCGGAGCTCCTGGTGGGCCCCCGTATTGCTGTGGAGCTGGTGGGGCCATTCCAGGTCCTGGCGGGCCCCCGTATTGTTGAGGCGCTGGTTGAGCCATACCTCCAGGTCCCGGTGGTCCGCCGTATTGTTGTGGCGCTGGAGCCATTCCAGGTCCTGGTGGTCCACCGTATTGCTGTGGAGCTGGTGGGGCCATTCCTCCAGGTCCTGGCGGACCAGGAGCCATACCTCCTTGCGGCATACCGCGTGGACCTCCGGGAGGGACAGTGTTGCCGCCCTGTTGCACAAAGTGCATAAAGTCTCCATAGCTGAAGGTTCCGCCTTGGAATGAAGCAGGATCTTCAACCATGAACCAGAAGAAACGTGCTTCCATGTGACCATCCCCTTCCCGCACAATTTGAATCCTTGAGCTCACGTAGAAAGGATCCGCCAAATCATCGCGCAACGAATGAATGATATCCCCCACTCTGGTAGAATAATCATCTCCGTCCATATCAATTTTAACCTGTAAGGACAAAAACAGTGGGTGAGCCCTGAGACTACAAAACATTTAGCATTCAAAGAATTTTGCATGTCCAAAGCTTACCGTTGCTGGGTCAACGTTGTCCAACGTGGGTGATCCAAAGAGAGAGTTGACCAAGTTTTGATCTGCTGATCTTCCAACCCAAAGGTACATTTCAATACCATTATCCAACAAGAAAATACCATCGCTGGATAGGTTGTCCACGGACAATGGAAGTGTGTCTGGCAACAGAATGTTATTTCGTCCCGCCACGGACTCGTCTGGGACATCATCATCGTCGCAAGGGTGTCCACAATCGGCAGACATGTCATGAAGAGAAAATAGTCGTGGATAGATAAAGTACTTGGACACGCTGGTCCACATGGAGAAAATTTGGTGGAATGCTTGAATACGCTCGTCTGGATGGATATCGGTTCCACCTCGGAACGCCACATTCTTCATCATTGCCAAAGTGTACAAAGGAATGAGTTCAAGAGTTTCGGGAATTGGTTTCTCCTCACTGGCATCTTGGGGACCTTGTGGAACAGTATATCCAGAAACCGTTCGCTTGTCGCCTCCCTTTGCCCCGCGCATCATATCCACACATGTTTGCTGCAGGCGCATTCGAGCCTGATCAATATTGGTCTTCATACTGACATCAACAGCTTGTTTACACAGCAAGTTGCAAATCGCTTGTGTATCCACAGAATCGACAACTTCTGATGTGCGACTAGTAATTGGCAATGCTTGCGTCATGACTCGAATGCGACGTTGACCCTCACCGCTCGTGTACAACAGCGCTGCTTGAACGGTGACATAGTTGCTGGCAACATTTTGCTCATCGTGCATCAAATCGAAACCAAAGACAGAATCCGAATTAACATTTGGAAGTGCCATCAAATCCGTTCCCCGAATGTAAAAGTTTCCATAAAAATTCGTTATTCTCATTCCCTTGGTGCAGCGAATTCTCATGACAGCCTCAAAGGCAGTTTCTTCAGTAAGCGATTTGTTGAGTTGCTCCTCGAACCGTTGAGAGTCCTTGTCAAAGTTGAACATGACGTAAGAATACATGTTTCCAGCAGTCATCTTTGCTAGTTCTCCCATTGCTGACAAGTCCATGTACTGGTATGGGAACAAGAACATGTCCACACTGATTTGTTGCCGACTAAACTCAATCGCAGTGTCCTTGTACCATGGTGTTTCCGGTCGCAGCACCTTGACTTCTTGGGGAGTTCCCATGATTGCTTGATTTTCTCTTGGCTTCAGCGCACCATCTCCCATGTTGGGCATTACAGTTTGGAAGACGCACATCTTTCCTCCAACTTGCTTCATGACAGTAAAGGCAGCCTTCAATGCTGGTCCCAAACAAGACTGCGATACCACTGGATTCTTGGCAAACATGTCTGGAAGATTATCCAAAAAAGTTTCCACGACATCCCGAGATTCTTCCAAGTTAACGAGTAGATTGTCTGGCAAGGGAACAAAGAGTTCTTTGAGATCTGAAACCACCAACATTTGAGGCTGCGATAGATCCGAACCCAAATTGTAGTAATGTACGGCATTGTCGAATGTAATGAACCCAATCTTGGTACGACCCCTTCCAGGAAGATCGTCTAAACTCTTTTTAATGGCATTGGAGGCTGCATGCAGCATTCCGCTGCGAACGGCAGTGGCACTCACGTCAATCACAAAAAAGTAGGATGGTTCTTGTGGAGGACGAACCATGTACTCGGCGGGAGCCAGGAATTCTACCACACCCTTGGACAATTCTGGACGTTCAAATCGATCCCGACGCAAGCCAGCCTCGTCCAAATGGCAAAAGTACGCCGCTGGAGTGTCATTCTGTTGGGCACAAATATTGCAACGCCACCGGCGACCGTGTTCCAGCCAACTGACAAAGGCGTTAATGTAGGTTCGACATCTCTTACAGCGAATGATACCAGCACTTCCAGGTTGCACCGTATCTATTTCTTCGTCATCATCACCACAGGGCGCAAGTGGCCTTAGAATACCTCCAAGAGGAATTTTTGAGGAAGTGGCCTGAGCAGGTGTTTGTGGGATCTTGCTGGCTGTGAAACGGAACAAACGCTCTGGAATCGTAATCGAATAGTCAATCGTGTCCATGAATTGCTGAGTTCCGGCTGGGTTGACAGCCATAGGAGCTGCTCCTGGCATACCCTGAGGTTGCTGTTGTTGCATACCTGCTCCTGGTGCTGCTGGAGCTCTAGGTCCCGGTGGCGGTGGACCTGGTTTTGAAACTCCAGGATTGAACATACCAGGAGCTTGCGGTTGTTGAAACATTCCTGGGGCAACAGGTGCTTGAGGTGGTCCTGGTAGACCTCTAGATTGATTGCCAAAAGGTCCAGGTGGTGGACTGTGTGTAACATAACATTGGAATGAAAACGGAAAAGGCGAGGTCAGCAAAATAATAAAGGATGACTACGATCCCCGTCACGATTCAAGTTATCAACAGCACGATTCCAATGGTTGTATCATGGCAGTAATGCCGATGACTGAATAAATCAATCCTTGAAATGACACTTACGGCTGAACACCTGGTGGAGCAAATTGTCCTGGAACGGCAGGTGGAGGAGGGCCACTATAAAGTGGAAATGTAGAAAGAATGGAAATCAGTTAGTCTTCACTTCTCAAAGTCAAACAAAAACCTTCGTTCAAATAAATAAATCATGGATTGGCATTGCGTTGAGACATGCCAATCCCAGAAACTTTGTCATATTAAAGCCTTTTCTTACCCAGCAGCCGGACCACCAGCACCTGGCGGAGGCGGTGCAAATGACATTTTCCCCATATCCTTATTAAGTTGTCCCATGCCAGCGCCGCCAGCTGGAGGAGGAGGAGCAAATCCAGCTCCAGGTCTTCCAGGTGGGGCGAATCCTGCTCCAGGTCTTTGTGCTGGCGGTGGAGGAGCGAAACCACCCCCGCCTGGTGGTGGCGGCGGTCGGAAACCTCCATTGTTGGGTGGAGGGGGAGGTTGGAAACTCATATTCTTTTGTGTTGGTCCAAGCTTCAAGTTTGTTGGAGACAACAATCACAACGGCTAGATTTGTAATACTGTAGCAATGATGAGGATGATGACCTCAGCCCTTGAGTTTCCTCAGCATTCCGCTACCAGGATTTGTACGGCGCACATTCGCGCAGTCGAATGACTTGCTTTATTTTTGAATCTATGTGGGCTTGGAGACGGAATACTTCGACTACATTATAATAAACCCCATATCTTGGAAGAGTCAAAGAATGAATCAGCATAATAACACTGTAGTACAGCGAACCTTTGCACTTCAATCGTTCATGAATAACTTCTTTATATACATGTTTTTACAAAACCGCTGCTGACGAAATCAAATGAGATCTATTGAACTTGTTCCTCAGCAGCAAGCAATTTGTGTATTGATGATGCTTTCCTCTCCCCTCTCATCCGTTCACAAAGAGGCTGGGATTCCTACTTGCAAAATATCAATCTTATGCCAACGAAACTTCCTTTCCAGTAGCATTGCTCCACTATATTGTTGTCAAGAGAGAAAACCACAAACGGATTCTTCCAGTTAGTTGCAATTTCCCAAAATAGTCCACTACAGTAGCCTACACGACTTACTTTCAAAAGCTTTTCCAAAAGGAAATCTGCAGTTACAGATTCATCATGATCGACAACGACGGACTTGGCTTCCACGTTGGTAACAACGCTTGTAACTCCTAAATCAGGAAACAAAAGATTTGCGTGGTGGATTTTCCTTTTGTTAGACATTGTGCCTGACTTGGAGAAAATTCATAGCCGTCGTAACTCACCGTCAACCTTGTTCAAGATACGCTCGACGGCACCAGAGCAGCCTCCGCTGAAGAATGCAAACAGACAATGAGAAAAGTCAGAGATTGGTTGGGAACCTCTAAATTATAGGCGACGTGTCTCACATCTCACACAGATCATCCAGCTATGCGCAATCCTTACCAAGTCATTCCAGCGTTGAATTTCGTTTGAACCATTTTCTATTTATTGTTGCTGCTGTTGTTGTTGTTGTTGTTGTTGTGTGTGATTGTCACTGTCGTTCAGACTATCTATTAGTTGCTTTGAGTTGTGACTTCGGTTGATCGTAACTTTCCACTCACAGACATGTTCTCTCTTGGTCGCGCTACAACGTACTTGTATAGTTTCAAATATCGCCTAAAATGTCGTCGGTGTCAACATCATCACTTATTGTCTATGGAAGGGTGGCAATGAAATGCGTCCACTCAACCCTCCTAATTCTCTCGTTGTCTTACTGTAATTCCTTGACCTACCTATGCAAAACAAAAGAAACTTTCAAGCTTGCCGAGCTGCAATGGTTGGAGGTGGAACTCAATGCAATGAGTAGCCAAGAAGCAAAAGGTGATAACGAGAAGAAGGTTGAACCCTATCATGTGAAAAAGTTACTGGTGGATCGTGCGACGGGTTCCACCTTGTTTCAGCTGGATACTTTTGATGAAAAATGTGATGGTGCGCTGTTCCAAGAGGACCAGTCTCTACTATCACCAACCGCGCCTTCGAGTTTGCAAAAATGCGATTGGATTGCTCAAGTCTTGGTCGGCACGAAAGATTCGGCAGCAGCATTGGTACAAACCTTGCAAGAAGTAGCGAAAGATACAAAGTTGCTGGAAATTGAAAAGGATTGGAACCTTAACTATGTTCGAATGGACGGAGCAAAAGACGGCGAAACGAAGAATCATCCTCGACAATCGGCAACAACTTACACCAAGAATTCACTGTTGCAAGCAGTAGCCCAAGCCTTGGCAGTTCCACCGGCTTTGGACCCAAAAGAAGCAAAGCAACAACTTTTGTTGGTGGATGCATTTTGTGATAAAGATGGTAGGACTACACGGCAGTGCTACTTGGGTGTCATTCAAGAACGAAAAGACGGCGAGTCTGCATTCTCAAATCCGTTATCAATCCTACAAGATTGGTCCAAGCGTCCCTTCCAATATAGCTCCGCCATCAATCCTCAAGTGGCAGAATCCATCATGGATATATTGTGGGACATGATGTTGCCATTCAACAGTGACAATGATGACGAAGAAGAAGCACAATTGACTCTACTGGATCCGACGTGTGGAAGTGGAACCTTTCTTGCGCTGGCCATGGATCGAGGAATGAGGATAGAAGCCTACGACTGCAATTTGCAATGCGTCGAAGGATCCAAGCGCAATATGGAATATCTCTTTTCCGACACCACTGCTGATGCAATGACTGATCCTCAATTTCTACTACAAGTCAGCCAACATGATTCCACCAATCCCTTGCCAATAACATTGACGGACAGCGGCCACAAGATCGATTGCGTCATTGCCAATCTACCTTGGGGAATCAATAGTAGTGTGGACGATGATGATCAAAATGTCAAGATATTGCGGTCGGTGCGGCAACGCATTTTGCCTCGAACCCCATGTGCCTTTGTCACTCGCAGTGCTGAGGAGATGGTGGACTTTGGTGGTTTTGAGGTCTTGGGTCAAGCCCATGTACCACAACGAGGATTCCTATTGCCAAAGGGAAGCAAGAAAAAGAAGGGAGCCAAAGATTTGGAACGCAACGGTAGGAATCAATGCGTTGTCACGATTGTGAGGGCAAAATAATGAAAGAACTTATTTTCGAGCTTATTTAGTGTTGTTTCACGAGTGAGAAATACCAACATAGTATTATTCTTAACGCGTCCCACATACACATTTCATCATAACTTGTTGTTTGGCCTCTCTTGCCTCAACAAGATGGCCAACCAAGCTCCAAAAGACGACTTAACAACGGCGGAGGTGACCCCTACGTCAACTGATGAGGAAGCCCCCAGCAATGAATCGGAAGGAAGTTTGGACAACGTCAGCAATCATGGAGACAAACCAGAAGAGGAAAAAGAGAGCTGTGGATGGCGGGTCTACTACTGGGTTGGAATGCTTTCGGCATTTGGACTTGGAGCAATCATTATGTTTGCTGTCATGAAATCTCGAGAATCTTCAACGTCACCGTCCAAAGCGATTCCAGAAGCACCAATTGTCAACGACGAGGATGTTTCCAATCCCACAGATGTTTCTGGACTACCTCAACTACAAGAAAGCAAGGATTTTCCCTTGCAATTGTGTTTTGGTGATTGCGACACAGATGTAGGTGTACTATCCATCAGATACTTGCTTGTGTTTTTGTCATGTGATTCACTCACGCTATGATCACGGATATCAATAATAAGGCGGACTGCGATCTCAACCTGAGGTGTTTCCAGAGGGATCCCAACGAGGCTGTGCCAGGATGTGAAGGTGGCTTGGACGACGAGAGCAGAACCGATTTCTGTGTACCTATAGTACTGCCAGAAGTTGAAGAAACCAACAACTTCCCTCTTGGTCTATGCCAAGGAGACTGTGATACAGGTACGAAAGCTACTTCTCTCGAATTCAGTAAATTCAAAAGTTTTGGGTCTCATCCTTCTCCACCTATTTGACGCAGCCGATGACTGTGAAGCTGGTCTAGTTTGCTTCCAACGTTCCGCCAATGATGAAGGTAAGTGTGACTGTCTGTCGCGAGTCTAGGGAATTTGAGCTATGTGTCATACTGATTCAGCGAAGTTCCTGGTTGCTTGGGAAGTAAATTGGATAGCAGTAATACTGATTACTGCATTCCAGAGGAAACGGAAGGCTTCTTCTTGAAGAAACTAGGGCAGAGACTGCTAGGTGGTAAGGGCGATAGCTTTGGATTTTCCACTAGCCTGTCTCGGGATGGAAGCACCCTGGCGGTTGGCGCGATTGATGCTGGATCGGCAGGTTATGTTGCTTTATACCAACTCATCGATGCAAAATCTTGGAAATTTGTCACCAAAATCGAGGGTGATAATATTGGTTCCGAATTTGGCCATTCGGTATCACTATCGGGGGATGGAAATTTTTTGGCTGTTGGCGTTCCAAAGGCTCCCAGTGGATACATTCGGAATGTTGGGAAGGTCCTCGTGTACGAACTACTCCTAAATGAATTTGGCACAAAGTGGAACATTGTCGGGGAGATTGAGAGCGATAATCCAAATATTGGAACCTATCTGGGCTTTGAATTTGGGCAAAGTGTAGCGTTGTCGAGCGATGGGAGTGTGCTGGCAGTCGGAGAACCATTGGATGGTCGTATTACATTGTTCCGTTCCTTCAATGGAACATGGCCAAAAATTGGGAATTCAATACAACTCGCTGATCTGGCTGGTCGTTCCCTCTCCCTTTCCGATGACGGGTCAAGAATAGCGATATCGGGTGAAACACAAGGGGGAATCTTTGATTTCGATGGTTCGGATTGGGCACAATCGACACCAACGCAGGCGACTGATAACATTTTCCAAGATGGTGGTACCTCCATTGTACTTTCCGGTGATGGAAGCACCGTTGCAATTGGTCGTGTCGACAATGGCGTGGGTGAGATTGTGATTCAAACCTTCCAGTATCCTGTGGACTCAGTTTGGAATGCGTTGGGAGTGCCAGTCCGCCTCATTTCGGGCGACTCTACGGTGCCTAACATTGTGCTGTCACAAGACGGAAGGGTTCTTGTGGTTGGCGATCCCCACTTTGACGGAGTAGGACGAATTGCTCTCTTCTCTTTCGATGAAAGTATGAACGAGTGGCAGCAGACAGATTCCGTCGTTGGGAGGGCTTTCAACGAAATGTTTGGAGTTTCGCTGGCGATTGCACAGGATGCGACAGGCAGCACAAAAGTGGCCATTGGTTCTCCCTATCCTGTCCAGATGATTGGCAGTTTTGGGTCTGCAGTTGTGTACAAGATTGAGTACGGAGAAAAAGCGGCAGAAACTTCAGCTCCAACCGTTGCACCAACAACTTCCTCGCCAGCGATTTTTGAACAAGTGGATAGTTGGAAAGGTCTTCAAGGCGAGACTGCTGGAAAAGATGTGGACATATCCAAAAATGGCAGAGTTCTTGCATACAGCGTGACGCAGATCGGGAGCAGCGGATATGTTGAATCGTTCCAGCGAAATGATGAAACTAGTGAGTGGGAACGCATGCAGCGGCTTGATGAAACAGGCGTAAATTTTGGTCACTCCATCTCTCTTTCTTCGGATGGTAAGGTAATAGCAGTTGGGATCCCTGGTGGTAATACTGTTGATGGCAATATCAGTGGTCGTGTAAGAGTCTATTCGTTGAACGAGACAGTAAGTGAATGGATTCAGATTGGAAATGACATTGCTAGTGAGCCATTCGACCCCAATGCATCCTTTGGAGGAGATGGTTTTGGCCATTCGGTATCATTGTCCTCGTCTGGCAACATAGTAGCTATAGGTTCTCCTTATGGCACTAGCCATACAGTTGTGTATCGTCTTGAAGGGGGTGCATGGAGAATGAGAGGCGACAAAATACGATACAGTGTCAGTCCTGCCCTCGAAGGATGGTCAGTGTCAATCTCCGACGATGGAAATATGGTAGCCGTCGGGGCACCAACCAACGAGGAGGTTTCTGATGAAGCAGGAGTCTGCATAATCTACGAGTACATAGATGGGAGTTGGCAGAGGAGAGGTCAGCCTCTTTTTGGAGATGCTCAACATGATGTGTTTGGGACCTCCGTTTCCTTGTCAGGTGATGGTGATATTGTCTCTGTTGGCAGCATTAACAATGATAACGAGAACGGCGAAGATGCTGGGCACGTCCGCGTCTACAGATTTAACAGAAGTACTGACATATGGGAGCGGCTTGGGCAACCAATCCTTGGCGCTGCAAATTCCGATCGCTTTGGAGTATCCATTTCGTTGTCCAACGATGGGATGACGATTGCAGTTGGAGCGAGAGGACATGGACTCGGTGGACAAGTTCAACTCTTTCAATTTGACGAGAAAAACACGATGTGGAAGCAACTTGGACCGGCAATGAATGGAAATGTCGAAAATGGTGCTTTCGGTGCAGCGGTGTCCTTGAGTGAAGCTGCTGAGGAGTTCACTCTGGCGGTGGGGGCTCCCGATACCATGGATGAAACGCTCCTGGGTCTTGTTCGGGATCCGATTGGGGAAGTCTTTTTATATGAAGGAGTAAATGCATAGAATTGAAAAATTGCACTTATTTCCAACCCACATCAAACATGTACATACAGAGGTGAGAGATTGTTCCTTCGAAGCATCTGCAGCATCTTCTATAACCTAAACAATCTGTCAAAATCAGATCCATGATAGCATTCTCGAAGAGGACTATGTAAGGAGCTAATGCAACCCAAGTATGAAGTGAGTAGATCTGCAATCTAGAAATTAATAAAGCGAAATTATTCGAACTTATGAGGCTTGATAGCGGTTGGAGTATGACCATCTCCGTCGTACTCGATATCCATTGGCTGTCCATCTGCATCCAAACTCATTCGTCCCGCTTCAAGGATTGCAGTACCCTGTTGTGTCGTGTGAACGGTTGCCAAGGATCCATCATCGAAATCGGATGGCTTCTTTGAACCACTATTGACTTCACGACAAGCATCGATAAAGTTTTCGAATGATCGGACACCATAACTTCCTTGTCCAGAGAACATTCCGTTTGTTGGTGTGTATTTCATGAATAGTGGATTCACAGATGCAAACCCAGCTTGATCCGTTGACACGGTACATCCTCTGTGGGCCTGGTCAACATTAATTTCTCCTTGGGTTCCCATGTAGAAGAAGCGTTGTTGAGAGTGCACATCACTCTTCGGCGCAGCCCACGAAGAAGTGTAGACAGCACAACCTAGGGTCTTATCATTCATATTTTGCCATTGGACAGTCAAAGTGATCGAGTCCTCGGTATCCATTCCCTTGCCTTTGGCAACGCCAGTGGATCCAGTGGCAGTCACACGGATAGGCCGAGCAACTCCCGCCAAGGTCCATTCGCTCCAGTCAATGTGATGCGAATTCAAATAATACGAGATATCGGAAGACTTGCCAGCCCATGCTTTGAATGTCTCAAGTTGATGCTTCGGCTGACTCATGTAGGCATACATGTATTGGAAGTTTCCCAACCCACCACGAATACGATCTCTGGCATCAGCATAAAAGGGATCCAATCTCTTGTGCACTTCAACAGCAACCAAAACACCCTTCTCTGCAGCTGCCTTGGCTAGCTTTTGATGATCCTCTAGTTTTTGAACAATCGGCTTGGTAACCATCACATGCATTCCCTTATTGATACAATCCAAGGCAATGTCAAAGTGTGTATCATCAGGTGTGAAGATCACACCAACGTCACCAGCCTTGAAGGTAGCGGATGCGTCGACATATGCCTTGGGGTTGACTTCACCATCACCAGGAAAGGTCTCGCAGGTAAGATCCATTCCGCCGTAAACATCACCAATGCACCGTTGCATATGTTGCCGGATACCTGGAAACTTCTTGCCCTACACGATTGAAACATGATTCTTTCAGCACAGCGGCAACGGCATGAAAAAGGAGATGATGGAAGAGGACACTTACATTCACTCCACACATACCAACACGGTTGACTTTGTTACGACGGCGCAAGTCGAACATTGTCAAAGCGACAACGCCAGCTCCCTTGTCACTATCTGCAGCTTTGCCACCAACATAACCACTGTGTCGAAATGGAAAGAAACAAATTGAGCCAAGTTGCTTCGTCGCAAGACCAATCGCTACACACACAACTTACGTGGTGTATTCACCGGTTCCGAGCATTAAAACATCTACTTTGTCCATCCTTTCTTCAATCAATACAATACAGATTACTGTATGTCGTCACTCCATCAGTTACAATATCTCCGGAACACATCACCAAATCTTGATCGCCATCGACGGACAGGCACTGTTCTTGCTTCACGAGATTTTGAAAACTATAGAAGTCTATAATTGCTTATCGAAGGACTACACTGAATTAGAAGTTACTCTTACATGACGCTCACGACACAAAGAAATGACATCAAAGCACTAATGAATGAATACTCCGACCACGCAGCAGCGCTCGAACCGGCGGCAGCATTGGGCGCAGCAGTGGGATCAGCTGGGGCAACTGGAGAGATCGTCGTACTAGTGTTTGGAGCATCCGTTGCCTCCATGGCGGCACTAGGAGCATCAGTGACAACGGTCGACGCATCAAAACTGCATCCAATGTATCCGCAGCCAGATAGAGCACTCAAATCTTCCGTATTACTTGCAGGGACAGGCAAGTTGTATACAGCCGGGCGTTCAGTGGCAAATACAGTCGTCGAACAGTCCTCAAAGGCGGCCAACGAACCTGGTTCATCTGCCCTTGTCACGACTCTTCCCTTGCAAATAGGATTTGCGGTCATTGAATCTTTTCGGGCATCAGGATAATCACTCAGGCGATCCTCATCTGTCACTCCGAAATACTCAGCCGTGTGAGTAGTTCCTGTCACGGTGACGATAGTGGGTCCTTTCAGGTCCAAGTTGACTAATTTCAGGTTTGGATTTTGACGAAGGAAAGCCTTTTCAAGAATGTCAACGACTGCTCCCTTGCCCCCAATGGCTTCCTGAATCGAAGCAAAGAAAGGAAAGAAGTTTGGTCCAAACCCTGGGGATGTGACCGAGGCGCATCCCAAGTTGACAAAAACTGGTTCGCCCTCGCTCAGACCACTGCTTGGTACTTGCCATGCAAAACCATCGTGCAAGTCGCCTCCAAGGACAATCATATTGTTGGTCTTTGTCTGCGCAAGGTCAACGATCTTCATGCGTTCATTGTGGAAACCGGAATAGTCATCCAAGTTCCACTCCAAATCGGCTTGGGCCAGCGCAGACACAATTCTTGGAATGAGACCATCTTCAGAAGGAAGGATAAAATCCCACAGATCCTTGAGTGCTGATTGGAAGGCTTCGGGAGCGTCCAAATAAAGTTTAGCAGGATCGGGAAGGACATAGTGACCCATCATGGTATTGCCAGCCCAGATCTGCCAGGGTTTTCCTTCTGCCTTGCTTCGCTCAAAGGCCGTCTCGAGAACACTAATGGATTCACCAATAATGCTACGGTTCCCCATGTTTCGCTCCGCCAGATCTTGAGATATAGCCCCCTGGAGAATCTCATAAGCGAATGTCGAGGGGTCGGAATACGCCGTCACATTGGTTTCATTGAATGCAACAAACCCATAACTTGGATTATCAAAAGCTGTATAGTGATTGTATAAGATTGTCAAAATGTCACATTTGAGAATTCATCCCTCCCAAATATCAAACGTACCGGTACCACCAGCCGAAGTACGATAGCTCACTCGAGTATCCACACCCACGATAGTGGCCAATTCACCCCATTCAATGACTTTTGTGATACTTCCAATGTTCAACTGACCCATGCTGCCCGCAGCATACCGAAGTGGGAGCCATTCCATGTAGGCTTGGGCTGCAGCTTCGAATCGAGCCACAGCATCACCTTCATCTCTATCGCATTCTGCTGCACTCTTTTCTTCGTTTGTAGATGTTGCATTGGCCGAACAAACCGGTTGGTGATTCATAGCACCGATAATGTCTGCTGTACCGTACGAGTCGTTGGCGGTTTCATGATCATCCCAAAAAGCCATGATTGGGACACGGCGACGAAGATTACGCAGACCTTCGTCATAAGCAAGGTAAGTGGAGTGTCGGTTACGATAGTCTTGAAGGTCAATGACTTCCCAAATAGGAAGGACTTTGTCGTCGCGCAAAGCAGAAGCCTCTCTGGCATAGGTATCGAAGTTTCCATACTCGTAATAATAGTCGCCAACGAAGATTGCAAGATCAATGTCTTCAACAGATGAAGCAATGTCATAGGCATGAAAGAAACCGTTTGAGAAATGAGAGCAGCTAAAAAAAGCATAAGTCAAAGATTCGGCATCGTCCACAGAACTTGGAGCCGTTCTTGTCAAACCGACATCCGAAATGACCGGATTTTCCTCTGCTGTCAGAAAGGCGTAGACATAGTGAGTATTAGATTCAAGCCCGGTGATATCAATCTTGGCGATAAAGTCTGTTTCTTTTGTCACAGTAACCAATCCACGCTTAATGGCAGAGTTCATAGCTGGATCCAAGTGGGCATCAGACTCCAAATCTGCATCCACTGCAGCCATTCGGAATTCGAGGGTGATTTCTTCATCCATAGTGACGGGGGTGTAGCGAGTCCAAATGACGACAGCATCCTCCAATGGGTCTCCTGAAGCAACAGAATGGTAGAATCCAGGAGTGCCCCCAAATCGATCTGCAAGGATGTGCGTGGACGTCTCGAGTCGACGATTTTTTAGATTCCGACGCCCGCGGAGGACGTCCTCAATGGTTTTCTCGGATTGACTGGCTTTGCGAATCTCATCGAGTGTCTTGGCTTGAAAGAAATTTGGAAGGGGCTTGGCTAAGGCACTGCCAAGAAGCAGTAGAGAAGAGATAAAGATCTTCATGGTGCACAACAACCTTTTGTGCCATAAAATGCAGAAAAAGGCGTTTTTTAAATATTCGCGGGGTTTTTCAAAAGCTCATAAAGTGATCACGGCGAATGTTAATCGAATCTTGGTCAGAACAAATCAGAGTCCGTGTGAGAGCGAAGATTCGGTTCGAGCAGAAGATGATTCAAAAGCATAGACGCGCATCCTGTACATGATGATTCAAAAGCATAGACGCGCATCCTGTACATGATGATTCAAAAGCATAGACGCGCATCCTGTACATGATGATTCAAAAGCATAGACGCGCATCCTGTACATGATGATTCAAAAGAATAGACGCGCATCCTGTACCAGAAGGCAGAAGTTCCACAGTGCTCAAATGTTGAACTGTAGTTGTGAAGGGCAATTTACAATGAATGTGGTCGCTGCTGTTGTCACTAGAGCATGTTATATCTGTGGCTACTACCGCGTTTTGCCCCCACGCGCAGTGTTTCTTCGTTGAGTGAACTTTTGATCTCCAAGAATGTAGTCGTTGCTGTGTCACTAGAGCACGTTATATTTGTGGCTACTACCACCTTTTGCCCCCACTCGCAGCGTTTCTTCATTGAGTAATCTTTTGATCTCCAAGACACAGTTCTCAAGCACCCGTTCGCTCGTAGCCTCCAAATGTAGGTATAGTTTTCTTTGTTGACCCTCTGGCTTTCTTCCAGATCCAAAGTATTCACCCTTGAGCGTAACTGCAGTCTGAAATTCATCTTGAAGACGCGATGTTGTCTCTTTTTGCGTGACCTTCCATCTCGCTTCTCGCGGATACTCGTTGATTTCGAATTCTTGCACAAAGTGGTTGGATCCCATTTGCACTGGATGGCCAAGTGATGGGTCTTCGGTCGTCTCCTTGATGATTCCAGCACGACGCAAGATAGCATCTTTCATACCAGGCAAAGCAAGTAGTTCAGGTGTTAATTTTGTCTGCAGATCAAGTGCCTTTTCAGCTTCAGAAGCTTCCTTTTGTTTAGCATTATCACCTCCAGCACCACCCGAACTGGCCATCGCATCCAAATCCTCCTCCATTTGGGCGGCACTTGGCTCGGCAGACATTGGGTCTTCATCATCTGGATCGAGTAATCCTGCTTCGATGAGAGCCTTTCGCTTCTCCAAATGAGCAAACTTTTGTGCTTCGTTCATCTCCGAGGCATCGTATGTGTACCCTTTGCCCTTGAAGCCAGATCCAGCCCATCTAGCTTCGCCATTTTTTACCTTCTCCTTGAAACTATCCGAAACTTCCTTCAAAGCAGGCTCAATATTCTCAATCTGACCGGATTCGGTCAAAGCTCGCACAAT
Source organism: Cylindrotheca closterium (assembly GCA_933822405.4). Classification (NCBI taxonomy): domain Eukaryota; phylum Bacillariophyta; class Bacillariophyceae; order Bacillariales; family Bacillariaceae; genus Cylindrotheca; species Cylindrotheca closterium. The sequence goes on along the minus strand of CAKOGP040000557.1, from coordinate 585,335 downwards.
ATTGGGTGAAAACTTGGCCTCGTCGGTTGGATTCACCAATGTGTATGCAAAACCTTTCTTTCCAGCACGTCCAGTACGACCCACTTGATGGACGTATGCTTCCAAGTGATTGGGGCACGAAAAGTTGATCACACAGCGGACCGAAGGGACATCCAAACCTCTACCGGCAACACCTGTAGCGACAAGGACACTTGGCCCATCTTTGCGTTTGAAATCAGAGATTGTGGAATCACGATCTTCTTGTTCTTTGCCGCCGTGAAGAGATAGCGTGCTGTACCCGCTTCGAAGTAATTGTTCGAAAAGTGCATCTGTCTTGACTTGGGTGTCCACAAATACAATGGCTTTCTTCTCTTCATCCACTTGCTCTCCAAGTAGTTGCAAAAGTCTCAAGAATTTGTCGTCTTCTTCGACCAGCTCTGCATATTGAGTTATCGTATCAGATGCCACAGATCGACCGCCAATCATGACTTCGATGGGATACTTGAGAGATTTTCGAGCCAAGTTTTCCACAGACTTTGGAAAGGTAGCCGAGAATAGCACCGTTTGACGATCCGGTCGCACTGCTGTCAAAATAGCCGAGATCTGGGGAGCAAATCCCATATCGTACATTCGATCAGCTTCGTCCATGACCACATAAGTGACACGTCCCAGCGATAGAATCTTTCCTGACTGCATAGTCAAAATGTCAATCAACCGACCAGGAGTTGCCACGCAAATGTGTGTTCCTCGCTTCAAATCGCCGATTTGTTCTGCGACACCAGCTCCACCATAGACAGCAGTCGTCTTGAGACCCAACTGTTTCGTGAAACTCTTGCACACCAAGTGAATCTGGTATGCCAGTTCTCGAGCGGGTGCCAAGACCAATCCAATGGGTCCTGACTCGCCAGGTGCCAACCCTGGTTGATCTTGAATGTGACGAAGCATAGGTAGTAGATAGGCCAGTGTCTTTCCGCTACCAGTTTTGGCAATTCCAATCACATCACGCCCAGCCATGATACAAGGCAAGCATTGCGCTTGTACCGGAAAAGGGGCAGTGATCTTTTGTTTTTGCATGACCGTCAAGATGCGTTCGGACAATCCACATTGTTCAAAGGTCGACACTGGAGCGGGAGCCCCGTGACCCCGAACCCTGACCTTGAGCTTCCCTCGAATATTGGTAACTTCATCATGACTCAACTTGGCCAGGGCACGAGGGACAATGTACAAATTCTTTTTGAAATCGAGGTATTCCACTCGGGAGTGGTCCACGGCCTTGAGCTCTTTTTTCTTGTTCAACTCTGCTAGCACTTGTAGCGCATCCGGAGCAGCCATGGCTGCATCGAGATTCCGCTCGGCTTCTTCCATAACCCCGCCTTCGGTATCATTGTACAGCCGACCAAATTCCGGCGCCGCGGCGGCCTGTGCCGATGACCGTGCTTCTTCAGCCTCGCGCTCCAACTCCTTAAGTCGTTGCTCTCGTCGCTGCTTCTCACTCCTGACTTCCGCTGCAAGGAATGGTTTAGACTCTTCTACATCCGCTTCGGTTGCTGGTCCAGGAGTCGACTTCAACGCTTCAATAAAGGCACGACGCGCCTTTTCTTCTTCCTCGTCGTCCGTCTCGGGTTCGCTAGCACTGGTATTACCTTGCTGGTCGCTTTCCCAGTCACTTGCCGTGTAGAGTGCGTCCGGATCTTTGGAGGGTTTCGGCTTTTTCGAAGATAGCTTCGCCAGCTGATCGGCCGTAATGACTCCACCCGAAGATGGTGTGACAGGATCTGATTTGACGAGTTTAGGAACTCGCATCATACTGCCACCAACATCAATGGTTAGCATTTCTTGACCGTTCGTTTCGGAAACTTGGGTTGTTACATTTCCCATTGCTCCTGCCTCTAGCTTTTCCATGAATTTGTCCAAGGCATCTCCAGGCGCTTTCTTGGAGGGAGAGGGCTTGCGCTCATCTTCTTTACTGTCCCATCGACCTCGTTTTCGTCGCTTGGGGGAAGGCTCTTGCATTTCTTCCTCGGTGTCGAGGGAGAATCCAAGACCCAAGGAGAGTTTTCCCTTTCGATTTCCACCTTCGTCATCAGATTCATCATCGTCATCATCATCCACTGTTCCAAACGGATTAATCGGCTTCTTTGGTTTGGGAGCCGAGATGACTTTGGTTTCCTTATTCTTTCGTTTCTTGCCCTTGGCTAAGGACAGAGAAACTTTGACAGCGGGTTTGGGAGGCGGAGGTGGTGGAAGCGCCTGTCCATTGGCAGTTGTTGCCGCTGGCACTGCCTGTTGCTGCCTCCGCCGTTTCCAAGCTTCCAACCGATTTCGCTTCTTTTCAGCAGCTGAATCTTCTGCCGTCATTGTAGCGACAACAGACTATATATTAGAATTCAAAAAAGATAAGTTTGGTATTCACTTTCCCTTTGTGCTTTCTCTTGCTTCTATAATATATATACACACAAAGACAAGTGTTTCAACCTCGGATTTCTCGGCTCAATCAAATCAACAAACGGCTATCCAGAGCCCTATGTTGTGATTTAAAATTCTGCTAACGTTTGTTGAGCAAAAACAATCGATGAAATACTTTTTCGTTTCAAAAAAAGTTACTGTATGAAAATCGTACCGATTGTATTAGCATCGCTTTTGCTAAGAGCTTGTATATTCAATTCACTTTCTTCTTCCTCTTCTTCTCTTCGCTGTTGGTTCAATTGGACCAAACCAGAAGCACCAATAAGATCAAAAGGCGAAAAGACAAACCCAATGCAAAAAAATTGAGGCTTATTCTTGCATGGTCAAAAGGAAAGGAGCTCGGAGGTTGATCATTGACAGGTTTCAACTGCAACTCCACTCAGTACATTTTCTACAGCGTTCTATCGTGGAGTAGTGAAGGACAGGCACGTCGGGACTAGATTCATTCGACCACCACTACTGGTGGCCAATCTATTCCCTTCTTTGGAAATGAATAGGTACTTTAGGTTTAATAAAATTACTGCTATCTCGTTGTTCCCGAACCTCCTCGCCGAGGATCTCGAGTGCCCTCCATCTGAACTCTCTCAAATCGTTTTCTTCTCCATGCTTCTTCGTCAGACTTCCAGTGCAAGCACACACCTGGAGTCGTTGGTGACCACATTAGACATTCATCCCCTTCGTCTCTCTCGTCAGCACCCCTAGTAGCTTTAATATTCTTGGAAGTTCTTTCCTTCTCGCTGTTCTGACTATTGGTCTCCTTCAAACCCACGGCTAGCCTCGCCGCGATCTCGCCTTCCCCACTTGGGGCCAAGGTTTTGGTGTAGGTCCCTCGAAAACACCGATGGTGATACATGTCGGTAATATGATGCGCCACTGCATAGTCTGACAAGCCAACTATCTCACAAGCTGCTAGCAGTTTGGGAGAGCCTCTCAGAGGCTCCTTGAAGAACAAAATGGCCGAACCCAGTGCCGACATGATCCCTTGTTCATTGGTGTATCCGTCATAAAAGGTCAATTGTGTGGCATTGCACAACAAATCAATTGCCTCCATATCTGTAAGACCAGCCTTGGCTTTTTCATATTCGTCATTAATGATTTCTCCTTGGTCGTCCACAAGTTTCAGATCCAGCCGTTCCTCGTCGGACATTTCCCACTTTGTTAACTTGCCAGGTTCGTTGGATTTGCTGGTCAGAAAATGTCGCATTTCGGCTACAATGAAGGCGGTCAAGGCTGGTTCCGAGAGGAGCAAACGTTCTTCGTCGGACTTGGACATTTTGGCAAAGAGTTTTGTGCACCAACAATCATTCCTCGTTGTTGATGTGGTGGTGGTGTCATCTCCTCCTCCAGCAGGAGCAAAGAACCAAGTGCGACTGTGAATCACGTTGTTCTGCAAAGGAGAAAATGCCTTTATTGCAACCAATATGGATACGAAAATCAGTGCATGATAGCGTTGCAGTCCCATTCTACTGTATCAACAAACGAAAGAAGGTAGTCTTTGACTATCGATTGTTTTGAATGCAAAATATAGGCAAGATGCTTTTGTTGACGTTGCTTGTACATCCGGGTGAGGACATGGACGGGACTCAATTGACTCACGGGCTGGATCCATCACCCGGCCATCATCACCCATCGCATCATTTTATCCGACAATATAACTCTCAACACCGCAACCACACGAGGATATGGGAGCTACAAAAATGAAGGGAACATTCTTCCATGTGCAAATGAATAGATGGACTATACTTTGCGGTTTCCTTCTTTTGGAATTCCGCTCAGTGAAAGCTAGATTCTCATTGCATCTTCTCATTATGCCACCAGCGGCACGATGGGCACTGGGACAAGGCGATGCCTTGAAGGGAGATTGTCAGAAACAAACTGTGCAAGGAGTCTTCTATTGGGAACCCGATTTGACAGCATGTGACCATAATCTCGCCGCTAGATTGTTTGAATTGGTGTTTGCGAAACAACAAGGCAACGACGTGTCTTTGTGGCTACCAAAATTGGATTCTGAAGCAAATCTCAAATCTTTAGTGGAGATTGTGAATCGAAACTCGGAGCGACTTGGAGATTTGAAACTGGAGGTATCCAGTTGGCCGGCAGCACCAGCCACCAAGCTCTCATTGACATGGAACACTAAGAATGACCAATCATACAATTCAAAGGAGACAACGGAGACTACTAGTAGCAGTCAAATTCAGGCATCCATAAAAAATACGGAAAAGTGGGTGGAAGAAAAGCTTTGTGGGCTCAGTCTTTGTCCCTACACGAGCTCACTACAAAAAGCAGCCGTTGGTCTGGGCAGTGCAGGAGTTGCCGAAGGTCCAATTGTGATTCGCCATTCTGCTCCTCTCTTAGTAAAGGATGACGATAGAAGGATGAATCCTACAACAGCAGCCACATTGGCACATGCCTTTTGGCAGGGGGTCCAAGAGCTAGCCACTTTGCCGGAAGAAGAAGTTGCGACACTGCTTATCCTTGCTCCGACAAAGTACGATGACAACTTTGTGGAATTTGCGGCGATCTTTGATGATTTGCTGGAGCCTTCGATTCAAGCAACGGGCTCAGAAAACATTGTAGGAAGGGCCTTGTTCCACCCCACCTACGACAGTAAAATATTGGGGCACCAGCAGCTCTTACCAGGACATGCACTTCCAGCCAATATGGTGGACAGGTTTTTTGATCAGTACTTGTCAACTATGGAGGGTGCCAAGCCGGACCTCGAGTCCATTGCCAACGCCAATGATGCCGTTCGATGGACGCCCCACGCTACCATCAATTTACTGCGCCGATCACAGGTAAGTCCACATATGTGTTGTACCTCAGTTGTTGCCGCTGGTGGTGCGATTCTTCAACTATACCATTCTCATTCCATCTATCATCATCGTCATCTCTTGCAACTATGAAAGTTGACTGCCGCCAAAGAGGTAGAAGCGGCCTCACCTAAAAAGAAACCCAATTGGATTTATGCACGAAATGTTCTCCGAATCCTAAAGACAGACAGTTCACTATCAAGTACTGGAGAAAAAGAACAATCAGAAATGAATCGATGAATCCATTGCCAAAGCAAGTTTATTCGGTGATGGAATGATGCTCTGCTTCTTATATATCTACACTACTAGTTTGGTTTGGTGCCACACATCAGCTGCTGCGGAACATTAAATTGCGCACTTCCTCAACTCAACTTCCTCTTCTCCTCCAACTTTTCCATGGTACCAGTCTCAGCAAATTCCAACATCTTCTTGGCACTGGAAGGACCAATTCCTTGGATTTTGGTCTTGCCCTTGGAAAAGGACGTCTGGATGATATAAAATATTGGAACAAGAACGAAGGAGTTAGATGTTGATCGATTCGTTGTGCAAACAACAAGTCCAAGCTCATCCATAGAATAACTTACCGCATTCTTGGCCGTGACTTCTACTTCCAAATCCTTCAAGGCTGATGAAACCCTCTTGTAGGTGGATCCAGCATTTCGGTTGCCCTCCTTGAAGTACAATCCCGCAAGTTCCTCAAAGGCGGCAACCATTTTCCCATTTTCTGGACAAGCACAGCTAGTAGCAATAGTTTCCGCCTTGGCAGCTTCGTTCTTCTCCTTGACTTCTACTAGACCGAATTTGTCAATAACCAATCCCATGACTTCCTTGGCAGAAGCATCTGCTTTCTTGTTTTGTACTAGGAGTTGCCCAATCTCATTGTTGACCCTGTTCCCCTCTGGAAAGGCAATCTTCCCCTCACCGATAGCTTTGATGGCCACTTGGTAGCCTTTTAGAGTCTTCTTGTCTGCCTTTGCCAGAGACCAATTTTCAATATTTTCCGCAGCGTCCAACAATTCTTGACGCAGTTCACCACCTTCACCAGAAGCACCGGAGGCACCCGCAGCGCCACCTTGGCCCATGGCCTTTGCGTCTTCGTACAGTTTATCCATTTCCTCCTCTTCTTCCTCGCTTGGCTTTTGGTTGAACCACTTGAGACGTTGCAACTTGGGGTCCAACCGTGGTGCCTTGAAATCGGAAGGAATCGGCATGCTGAGCGTCTCGTCAAAGGTGCCCATGGAAACGACCGTGACGCAGTCCTCTTCCATCTTGAGACGACCTCCATCCAAAGCGCAATAGCCCAGTCGTCCATGGACCTTGCCGTCAATGACTTTGAAGATGACAAAGTCCTTGTTTCCCTTGATGACTTGTTTGTTCCAACTATTTATTATTGTCATATTGGGAGAAAATTGGAACAGGATTAGAATCAATCGGTCGTGCCGCAATCAGAAATCACTGACTATTCCTCCAAACTCACCGCAAATAGTCCTTGAGGGCCTCCACCTTTGGTTTGTCCGCTATTAGCTTCTTGTATTCTTCGACAAGTTGATCAAAATCTGCTGGTAGCTCCGTCTTGACCTTTTTCGCCATGGGTTCGTCTTGCGATGTTTCCGCCGCTGCCTTGATCTTGTCCATCAATGTGGGTTGGTCGTCTCCATCGCCTCCCTTTTTGGGACTAGCCTTTTTATTCTTCAAATTGTCCGGTGCAGCTCGTAGCAGGCGCAATACTTCGTCCAATTCAATTTCATCTTCTTCCTTGATGGTGACTTCATTCTCTACAAAATCATCCACGTCCATGTTGGCAAATTTGCGTGGCATTTTGAAATAATCGAGCTTCCAATGCTTGGTGATGACCATATCTCCAGTATCGTTGGATACAGACATGCGTATGTCCCCTTTGGCTATCTTTTCCTTGGAGCCTTGGCAAGTGGCTCGTCCAGATGGCGCGCGCTGGAATAGAATAATAGTAATAGACATGTATATATAATAAGAACACAGTTCGGTGGGAGAAAGGGTCGTTGAGGTTGGCACTAGGATTAGTCTTTGTTGCCTTTCCAATCAATCAAAACACTGTCAAGGCAAAGAAAAATAGCCCCTTGTGCCTCAATTAGAATACTTACGTTGATGAGATATTCCGGCATGATGGATAAGGAAAGGTGGACGACAAAATAAATGAGGCAATGGATCATGCAAATTTTTTGGGAGTGCTGATGATCGACCGGGATTCAGATTGGAGGCGGGCTTTGTATTTCGGATAGAGGCATTGGTCAATCCAGACCCGCCTGACCGCGAAGATCTTCAATCTTTTCCCTCAACCATGAACCACCCGCCCGCCCACCGTCTGATCATCGCGCGTCACGAAAAAAAGATATTCCACGGCTTCTCTTTTGATCATCGACTTGTTCTCTCTGCTTGACACCTACCAGGTACTTTCAACTTGCAAGCGTAAAAACGACGACAACACCCACCACAACAAAAAAGAACAAAAGATAAACAACAACAAAATCTGCAACAGTCTCAAAATTCAATAGACAAAGCTACAACTCATATAAATCATCAACCATGTTCCGAATTTCCACAATCACACTGTTGAAGCAGCAACCTGGAAGGTTCCTTTCTTGTCGCACCATGGCAACCAAATCACCGGGAGCGAATCCGTTGGAGGTGATTAAAAAGGGCTGTCTCCAACGCAATTTGTGCGATGAACATGGATATCGACGTCCTGGTCTTCACTGGACCTTTTCGATTGCCGTCTCTCCGGATGATCCAACACAGGTAGGTCCTGATGGCTCGTGCAGGATGAAACATCAGAACGACACTGATGATTCTTGGAATGAGAAATCATACAGATGTGTATCTCATTCATCATGATCCTCACAACAATCCAATTCTTCTTATTCCTTTATTCATTCAAATTCAATTGTGTTACAGCCTCCCAATTTGAGAACCGTGGGTGTCCAACGAGTCTCGGAAGATGGAATTGATTTCATTATGAAAAAAGGCGGCGACACGAGTGATTTCTTGGCAGCGGGCAAGCCCTTGAGCATACTTCATTTGCAAGGGCGTTACATGCCGGGTGAAACTGTGGAACAATGGCGTGGGGAAGGTGTCTGTGAGACACGTCCCTTGAGTGAGATTCGGGACAAGTTGCCAACCTACTCGATTGTGGCCATGTTGAGTTCCAAGTCCATTGAACAGGAAAATGGAGCCCATGTGGAAGAATTGAGGGATGAAGTGTCAGGGGTACGTTTTATGCCATTCACAAATGATCGATATTGCCTTTATTGCAGAGGCCGCTGTTGTACTCACATTTTCTATTACTATATTGATTGCTCCCACAACAACAACAACAACAACAACCACAACATGAACAGAAACGCCTTGCCATGCAGAATAAGAGTCACATGACGGAAATGATTCAATCGACGAGACTGGCATTGGAAAATGGAGAAATTTCTGATGAAACCGTGGAAGATTGCATTCAGCTCTATCGATTCAAACCATCACGCCTGGAATGCATGATTGGTGGACCTGACTCTGTTTTGTGGAATCGTTGGGAATGGCAAACGGATGAAAAAGATGAATGGAACCCGGCCAAGTCACTCTTGCCGCATTGAGGAAATATTGGATTGCATGATAAAATGTAAAATAGGAGTAACGATGATGAGAGATTGGAACGAGACTCGTGTATCGTTGCTTCACCTCGGTTCCTATCTACCAACTAAAAGTATGTAGGGAAATGAAGAGAAAAGAGACAGGAAAATTGTGTGCCTTGTAGCCATGAATGAATCAGAAAGACAATATACCAAACAATTTTGTTTGTAGTTGTTTCATAGCTTATTTTATGATAGCGTTTCGTTCTAGTTGTGGGCTCAGCATCCAGTAAGGTGCGACTCTTTCACCTTCCTAATACCGTCAGCTCCAATAGTGGGACAGCACGGCGGTACCCTGGTGTGTGAACCGGCCCTCTCCTATGTTCATCTCCTTGGTTTCCATTAATGATCCGATTGACATTTGGGATTGGTGGACTTTTTCCATCGTTCGTCCAAATTCTTCATGTTGCAGTCAAAGACTGGTTTCCCTAATTTCTTGTTGACCCGATTGTGTTGATCACACAGCCACATGCAAAGTTCTGTTCGAGATTCGGCTCTACATTGCATGGAATGCATTGTATTGTATATGGCAATAATGATAGCAATGGATGGAGGATAGGCAGGAACAATATCGATCAATTTGAAATGAAAATAAGAGCAATGGAACAGTCAGGAACGATATCGAAATGAGTGCAATATCATCATGATCCACAACCACATCAAGCTTTTGAATGCACATTCATTTGATGCAAGATGCTACGTACTTGACTGGTGCCTCCTTTATACTCTCTTGAAAGTCTTTAGCACACCATGTACAGGGATAAAATTCGGCCAAGGTTCGCATAAAGGCCGTCATGTTTGTTTGTTGATCTTGAGTGGGTGTTTCAGGATACCAGGCAGCCTACAATGAATAGTAGTTAGGTTTGATTGAAAGAGTGAGAAACAAGTTTGCTTGGCATTGCGCTTTCGTGTAATCATTCATTCATCAGTTTAGCTATGAAAAAAAAAAAAACGCACCATACTGTGTAGCAACTTCCAGGAAGAGCGTCCGAGTTCCGCACTTCGGGGTGGACATTGCACCTTTTGTTTCGATGCTAGCTTTTGGGAGAGTTGTTTTGCCTCATCCAATGAGGATGGTAGCATCTTTTTGACATCATCGCAAGCTGGTCGTTCGCAGTCTTCCTCAAAGAGTCCCATAATTTGAAACACTTGAAGTACCAATAGAGGTTGGTCGTGGAGAGGGTGATACTGTTTTGGTTTTGTGGAATGAATGAGAATTTTAAAAATGATCTTCATTTTGACAAAAGAGGGAGGGGACGACCAAATAAGCTGAAGGGAATTTCGAATCCAAAAATTTCTTGTCCAAAAAAAGGAAGAGGTCTTTTCTTTTTCAAAAAAAAGTCATTGTTTGTTGCCCTCGTGCCTTGCGTCGCGCCGCGTCGAGTTTGACGCGGCCAACGTGCGATCAGTAGAATCTTGCTGCCAAACACTTTCGGTAGGTTTTTTAAACTATTTGGGCCAGCTGGTTGGTTCTCCCGTATTGACGGAAGACGAAATCCGATCAGCCGATCAGCCGATCAGCCGATCGACCAATTGGCACACCAGGTAGTCTACTCGTCATTGCTGCTGTCAACACATAAAGCAAACTCCTCCAAGCATCATGTGCATCAACCCTACTGCTACCATCACAATCAAAGCGGATCCCAATGCCATATTGGAGCGAAAAGTCCAAGAATTGATCACCAAAGCGAGAGAAACCAAAGACGATGATCCAGTCTTAAAGGTGGCATCCAAGCCCAAGCTTTACGATGGAGCCCTCCGTGCTGGAACTCCCATCTATGTTGCTCGTTCTCACATTCCAGTCTTCCTTCTCGTCGCTGCGTGTACAAGTCTAGTGGCCTGGTCCATTTACGACACCAATCTGGCAATCGTTGCCTGTTGCGTGGCCGGAGCCTTGGTCGGATACGACATGCTCAGTGGGTTCCTGCACATTGTCTTTGACAATCCAGACAACCTCTACATTCCCATTTTGGGACAACCTTGTCTCGAGTTTCAAATGCACCATCATTTCCCAACAGACTTGGTGCAGCGCGACTTTTTGGATGTCTGTGGCGACCTGAACTTGGTCGGCTTGGTCGTGTCCGTCTTCACGATCCTTGCGTTTGACCCCATTAACGATCCACTCGTTCGTTGCATGGGTGGACTCAAAATGCTCATGGCCTATTATGGACAATTTTCGCACCGTTCGGCTCATACTCCTTCTACGGTCAATAACAAGTTCATCTCGGGCCTTCGATCCGCTGGACTGATGATTCCGTTGGAGAAGCACCGCTCGCACCACCGTCCTCCACATGACATGGACTTTTGCTTGGTGGGCGTCTGCAATCCTCTCATCAACTTTCTTTACCATAAGGTCACCCGAAACCGTTTCTTTTGGATGATTGGTTTCTTTGCCTATGGTTTGATGGGAGTCAAGGTTGAGGCCATGGTCATGGAAAAGATTTTGACTGTCGTTGGCATGTACTAAATTGGGAATGGATTGCTGAATTGCGGGTGTTGCAATATTTATTTATGTTTAGAGTCAAACAAATATACTAATTGTTGGAGGAGGGCAAATGAAGATATTTTTGAGGGTATCCCACTGTGCTTTTTTTCGAATAGTGCATTCGAAGAAAGCACGTTCTGTTTTGCTGTTGTCGTGCATGAAAAGGAGACGGATTGAATGAGAAACACTTTCTCTAAGTTTTCTTTTTTTGGTTGGTAGTGATCATTTAAACTTTTTAGCTAGGACTTTTTTGAATCACAGTTCGTGTTCTACAGTTTGACTGAACTCCTCATTCAATCAAGTATCTCATTATTTTCATTTCTATTTTGTTTAATATATGTATCTTCAAAAAAGGCAATTGTACACTGGTGTAATATATAATATGTAGAATGTATCGTGTCATCCCAGACTTCGTTTTCACATCATCATATCTGCCAAACCACAATCTTCTAGAAAGGCTTCGTGACGAAAGTCGGCGAGTTCATCCTCCTTGTAATACAAGACGCCGTAGTCGACAGTATCGTCGAGCTGTGGAATGAAGCAAACATCTGCCATGTTGGCAAAGGAGACGCTTCGTTGCGCCGTGTTTGTTCTTGTTGGTTGTTGCTCTTCAGCATTCTCATCGACGACACCACCTGGTGTCAATGGTAGTTGGATGGAATTGCTCAAATCCAAGGAGGAAACCGAGTTTTCCATGGAATATATGGAATGTTGAAGATCGGAAAGGTTCAAGGATGGTCTCTTTGAGACGCGGCCACTTGGGCGTGTCTGGTTTTCTTGTTGGTGGTGGTGATGGCACCCTGAGGATTTTTGGAGTGCGTCAATTCTTTCTTGAATGCCGCTGGAGCATCTCGTTTTGGTGGAGAGGTTCTTGTTGGACTGGTGATTCATTGCAGTTGCAGTGAAGATTATATTATGTTGATGGGCTCTTGTATCCTTGCAGATTAAACATGAGATCTTTCTGTTTGACGTGCACATTCACAAGGATCGGAGTTTTGCATGTTTTGAAAAGTGCACGTCTCGAAAGACACTGTAGATATCACGCCTGCCTGATACACACCATTTTTCTCTGTTTATCGTACCAATGCTTTCTAACGTTTTCAATTATGTCTAAAAGCTAAATATATCAACGTCTACAGAGTGAAGTTGCAATACGATCTTGGGTTTCAAATGTGAGAAACCAAGAGGCACAAGTGCTTGGTCGAACGAGTCGTCCGAGAGACAAGCTCACACGATACGATGCACCTGGTACTCGTATGACAGTAATCAAACTGAGAAGTCTTGGAACAACAACAGCGCTCCCAAAAGCTTCCTTTAACGACTTGTCAATGGACCTTTCTCCAAGCAATAACAATCTCGAATCCCCGCTCAACCCAGAGAGTGAAATGGATGACAATAATGTAGAGGAGGGCTTTCAAGATGAAATAATTACAAACGATCACGAGGAGGAGGACCCCACGACTACGGTTCACGATCAAGCTGACGCCACTGCGGCCTCGGAATCGTGGTTCAATCCGCAACAAATGTCGGCCATGTTGTCCAACTTTTCAACCTCTTACAATGTGGTCAACATCAGTCTTGTATTACCAATACTGCAGAGTTTACATTCGGCATCGCAACAGGCAGTCGCCTCGACCGGAAGTTCCTTATTGGCTGGAATGATGTTGGGGCAAATTGGTGGTGGTATGCTGGGCGACACTTTTTTGGGCGCACTGGGAGCTTTGAGATTAGTCATGGTCTTGCAAATTGTGGCAAGCATTGGGAGTGCCTGCACCAATGTGCAAGATGCGGGATTTTATGTCCACCTGGCAACCTGGCGATTCATTTTGGGCATTGGTGCCGGTGGGGTCTATCCGCTGGCCGCCGTGTTGAGTGCGGAACAAGGCAAAGATCAACAACAGCAAGATAGTCATCATCATCATCATCATGATTCGGATGCGGAACAGTTGGGAAAGCAAATTCATCGAGTGGTCCTTACCTTCAGCACCCAAGGTTTGGGTTTTGTGACAGTCCCAATCCTTGCAGTCATTCTCTTTGAGGTCACGGACGATTTGAATTTTATTTGGAGATTCTTGCTGGGCTTTGGGTGTATTCCAGGGCTTGTACTCATGCTGTTACAATGTAAAATGTACCGTCAAGAGCACCACAATCACGATCCAGTTCCGTTGTCAGAAGAACATGACGAAGGAGAGATTGCCAATCACAACGATGACGAAGAGCATGATGTTACGACTGGTGTTCAAGAAGATGCCACTTTGGAAGAGCCAGAAGAAGATGGCACACAAGAGGCGCATGGCTTGTCAGCCCTCTTTCACGAACCTGGACTCGGCAAAAAGATTATCGGTACAGCCGGAACTTGGTTTCTATTTGATATTGTCTTTTACGGAAACACAATCTTTCAACCAATTGTCATGGAGGCTGCCTTTGGATCAGACTCTAATGGCAAGAGCGAAGTTGAAGAATTATCATCGACGGCTCGCAAATCCCTGATGCTCACCAGCATTGCATTGCCAGGATACTTTTTTGCGGCCATGGTCATGGGAAAGAAGACACTCTGTGTCACCCAAACCCCACGTTACGTCATGATGCAAGGATTTGCCGCCATGGCAATTTTGTACACTACTATTGGTATGAATTGGTCCTATCTACGTCATTATCCTGCCGTGCTGATCTCCCTTTATGGAATGACCTTTTTCTTTGCCAATTACGGGCCCAACACGACCACCTTTATCTTGCCAAGTCTCCTTTATGCACCAGAGCACCGAAGTACTTGGAATGGAATCAGTGCAGCCTGTGGCAAGCTCGGTGCACTAGCCGGGGCATCCCTGTTTGCTCCAGCTGCAGCGGAATTGGGTGATAATGTGGTCATGCTCTTGTGTGCTGGTTTGTCCGTCTTTGCACTCTTGTTAACTTCTTGCTTTGTTCCAAAAGTATGAGTGAATTTGGCGGGATCAACAAGAGAGAGCCAAATGGGTAAAGTCGACTAGTGGGCCGAAGCATTTACTTGGCGAGAAACATTCGAGTGAGATTCTCAAGCGAGATATCAATGTGCTCGATTCGGAAGCATGTGTCGCATGGACCACAACAGTCGGATCACTTCTTCAAGTGTTCTGGATTCAAATCCATAATGGCAACAGCCAAGTCTTTGGGGGTTTCCGATACTGAGGTGGACCCCTTGCCACAAATCAAGTCATGGCGTGGACCAGTACAAGTTCTCCCAATTGTATCCACAAACTCGACTCCTTCTACTCCTAGCTCCTGTAATGCTTTCAGAAATGCTGGACGTCCCGGTCTTCCAGGACTGTCACCCACAATTACTCGACTTCCTTGTTTCAAAGCTTCCACAGCCCGGTGTGCCATGGCAATTCCTGTTTTTGGTTCGTACATGATATCGGCTGCCACCACCAAGTCGACTTGAGGCAATTTATCGTCGTAGTCGCACATGTCCAACAATTTGGTTCCCAATACTTCTTTAATGGTGGGATGAAAGGTTTCGGCCGCGTACGTGGTCAATTTCAACGCCAGTGGTTCGTAGTCGGTCGCCAAGACGTGCTTGGCTCCTCCCAATGCCAGTGCAATCGATACCAAGCCCGTACCCGTTCCCAATTCCAATATGTTAACGTTTTCCAACGTTAGCTTTGGTTCGCTCAAAATGTACCGTGCCACGGCCCAAGCGGCAGGCCACAAAACGGCCCCATACGGATCTCCCGCCTCCAACAGTCCCGACTCGCTTTCTTCTGGGAGTGCCAGTGCCATGTCCACCAAATCTTCTTGGGATTGGGCGGTAGCTTCCAAGACTGTCACAGTTCCAATGATGGGAACCTCCAGGGGCATTTCGCGGCAGACGACGCCATCCACCACGTGCTGGATAGTATTAGTAGTGGTATTAGTAGTAGTATTAGTAGTAGTAGTAGTAGTTGTTGTGCTTTCAGGAGTGCTGGTCGTAGAAGAAGCCAAGAGATTTGTGGTGGTTGATGGATCATGGAAGGTTGAAAGAAAGGCATCCACTGACAAAATCATGGTGCTTGTAACGACAACAAGAGATATTCCTTGGATCAGCTTCATCTTGGGGACAGTGACAGTGACAATGAAATGATGGCAAAAAAATATGATTACTGCGATGATGATTTTGATTTTGATTGATCTGGTCTGACCATCTCCCGCGTTCATAAATCTCACCAAAATGCTGCAAAAATAAAATGCAAGTCGGAAAGCAGCACAAGTGGAAGTAGAGCGCAAAACGGCATTGCGCCCACACGTTTCTACGTGATTGGTCGTAGAAAGCCTACCGGGGATGAGACCTCTCAACTTAAATTTTTTTTTGCGTTTGTCAAGTCCACCAAGACGAAAAGACCAAAGCTTCACAATTCAAAAATAATATTCGCCGCATCCATCCATCCATCATGGACATTGACTCTTCCGACGAAGATCGGCCTCTAGTCAAGATCAAGAAGAAGAAAAAGAAAAAGAGCATCAGCAAACCCGACTCTGTCAAGAGCAGCTCGGCTACCAAAAAGAAGCGCAAACGAGAAGAAGTCCCCGATGAGGCTCCTTCGTCTTCCAGCAAAAAAGCCAAGAAACCAGCCACCAAGGAACTCAAGAAATTGGAAAGGACAGAACGTCTGCAATATGCCATGCAAGCCTTTTTGTGGTGGGATGCAAAGGAACCCCCAGAAGGATGCCAGTGGGAGACTATGGAACATGCGGGAGTTAGTTTCCCAGAAGACTATGTGCCCCATGGTGTGAAAATGTTTTACGATGGGAATCCAGTGGATTTGACGCCTGGTCAGGAAGAAGCGTAAGACCAACGATGATGGAATGACGATGTTGGAATCACATTGTGACTGTAGCCTCATTTGGTTTCCTCTCCTTGTTTCTATATTCTATTCATTTTTTCCGTCATCACAGAGCCACTTTTTTTGCAGCCATGGATCCCGAAGGAATGCACTTGGGAAACCCCAAGACGGCCAAGATTTTCATCAAGAACTTTTTTACTGATTTCAAAGCCGTGCTAGGGAGAGGGCATGTCATTAAGGATTTCAAAAAGTGTGACTTTGAACCCATTCGCAAACATTTGAACGAACAAAAGATTATTCGCAAGGCCATTACGGATGAAGAGCGCAAGGCTAACAAAGAAGATCGGAATCAAGCAATGTACAAGTATGGATTTGCCATTGTGGATGGTCATTTGGAAAAGGTTGGAAACTACAATATGGTAAGAAGCACTGTGAAATTGATGCATTTGGGTTTGCACAGCCAAACGCGTTTCTAAAAATGCATTCTTTCGTTCCATTGTATAGGAACCTCCTGGCGCCTTTCGAGGACGTGGAGCACATCCAAAGATGGGAAAGCTCAAATCACGAGTCAACCCCGAACAAGTCTCATTGAACTTGTCCGAGTGCGCGCCAATCCCCCGCTGTCGAATGCCCGGACATGCTTGGGGAGATGTCCGCCATGACCCCACGGGTCAGTGGTTGGCCACTTGGAAGGAGAATATTAACAACCAATCCAAGTACATGCAACTGGCGGCTCAGTCATCCTTTAAGGGAAAGTCGGATCGATCCAAGTACACCAAGGCGGCCCGCCTCTGCGAACGGATTGTGACCATTCGCAAGTCCTACAAGAAGGACTTGAAATCAAAAGACAAGGAGACTCGGCAACTAGCAACAGCTGTTTGGGTCATTGATCGTTTGGCTCTTCGTGTGGGTGGAGAAAAGGATACCGACGAAGAGGCTGATACTGTGGGATGCTGTTCGTTGCGTGTGGAGCACTTGCACTTTGATCCCAATCAAGAGGGAGGCGACTGCAAAGAAATCGAGCTAGAATTCTTGGGTAAGGATTCCATGCTTTACAAGCAAACAATTGATTTCGGAACGGCGATCTACAATGACGACAATGGAATGGGGTCGCGAGTCTTTGAGAACCTCAAGGGATTTTGCTCCAAAAAGAAGTCAAGCGACGAAGTCTTTGATGCGATCAATCCAACCATGTTGAACAACCATCTCAAGCAATTCATGGATGGGCTTTCAGCCAAGGTCTTTCGTACTTACAATGCTTCCAAAACATTGCAAGACGAGTTGAAAAAGACAGAGCTAACAGCTGGCTGGCACCGTTTGACACCAGCCGAAAAGGTTGTGGAATACAACAGTGCCAATCGTGAAGTTGCCATTCTATGTAATCACCAGCGTTCCGTGAGCAAGGCACAAGAGACGCAGCTAGAGGCAATCGGAAACAAGCTAGAGACGTTGAAGAAGCAAAGGAAGACATTGAAAGGAATCCTCAAGTGTCTGAATGCTGGAAAACCAGAAAAGATTCCAGTGAAGAAGAACGAAAAGAAGCTTGTGGAGGAAGTTACCACGGCAATTGCCAAGGCCAAGAAGATGAAGGAAAAGGCCAAGACCAACGAAGAAAAGATCAAGGCTACCGAAGCCGATGAAAAGGCCAAAGAGCGACGACGAGAAGTCACTGCTACGAAGTTTGAACAAGCTCACTTGTGGGAGAAGACGCCATCGAAGGATCAAGTGATCAAACGCATTAGCAACTGGGGGAATAAGATCACCAAGATGGAAATGGACTTGAAGCACAAGGATGACAACAAGGAGGTTTCCCTAGGTACATCCAAGATCAACTACATGGACCCACGGATAACTGTGGCTTGGTGCAAACGCAACGAAGTTCCAATCGAAAAGGTCTTTTCAAAAACTTTGCGAGACAAATTCAACTGGGCAATGGCAGTCGAACCTGAATGGGAGTTTAACGAAAAGATTGCCAACTAAGTTGCAGAACTAAGATATATTATATATAATAGTAAAAGTATAAAGGGGTAGAGACTAGAAATTGTATTATATGCTACACTAGCATGATGCAAAGAGAACTAGGTTCTGATGCAATTTGAGCTCGATCCTCAGCCCGTGCCGAAAGAAATGAGAAATTTGTTTGGGTCTTCCTTCGATTTGATTACGTTAACCCTGTCTGTAATTCTCCTCTCCAAGGAATCAGCCAATTTGATTACTTTAACCCCGTATGTAGCTCTCCTCTCCAAGGAATCAGCCAAAAGCATCTTGACACTCTGACGACTTTCAGACACAACACTCATACTTACTTTCGAGGAATTAGAGTTCCCACCGCGTCACCATGCTTGAAAACGCAGAGAAAATGCCCACGACCCTTGTCATAGCTGTCATCCTTCATCTGAGCGCACAGCGCTCCCACGCCTTGGTTGCACGTCCTTTCTTCTTCATCATTTGTAAACACAAGCCCACATTCATGAGGGTCATCTAGATATCTCGCGGTTGGAACAATCTGAATTTGAGGCGGATCTTGCAGAACCGGTATCTTCCCATCTCCATTATCGACAGCATATCGCAAATCTTAGAAGTGCCAGCCTTTTCGCTTTCCGTTACAATACGGTGCATAATATCCACATAGTGCTTCTCGACAATGTTCAAGACCGCTTGTTCTGCAGTTCTTAGACGTTTCGTATCAGAACACATCGGCTTCTGCTGCTTCCAGTCCGCTTTTTGGCATTCCTTGTTGCATCGAACATTTTAGAAGTTTGTCAGAAGAATCCTCCTTTTCGCACCATTGACAAAAACAGGCTTCCTCTACACTGGTGTTGCTTCGTTGCTGAAACGACATTGACAACTGAAACAAGCTTTGAAGGTAGGGAAGGGCATGCTGACAGATGGACGAGTGTCCATCGCCTCCTTCCATAAGAGTCCTGACAATGTCTCCACAAGGTGTTCCTTTCTTAAACCGCTTTCTGATAAATGCAGTACATGACAAAAGGTACTCCAAGATCTTCTCTTTGAACTGGTCCCCGTACTCCGTGGGAATAGACTCCAGTAGAAGGTACTGTTCAAGGAATCCAGTTTCTTCTAGCTTTTTGAACACTTTTTCTGGCTTCCATGGAGTATCGAAGCGCTCCATGGAACATCCCAAAAGATTGCATATCATGATGGTGATTGATTCAGCTACGTCGCCAGCTGGAAGTATGGTAACGGATGTACCCCTCCTAGCACTGATCATCGAAGCTAGGGCTTCGAAAAAAGTGTTGTCTCCAAAAGCCATCCCCACTGGTACAGGATGCTGGAACAAGCAAGCAAATGACGCAAACAAATAATGATCGTGTCTCAAAATATTTCCTGTGTTGATCCACAGTGTTCTTTGCTGGAAGAATGTTTGAACCAAGCTTTGATTTCACTTTCCGGTACGATTCGCCGAAAGAGTTTAGGATCGGCATATTGTGCGACACTTTGAATCTTGAAATAAACTTGGAAGAGAGTCTCTCTGTCCGAAGAGAAAAGTTCTTTCTTCTTTTCGTCTTTCTTTCGCGCAGTATTAGTAATTTTTATGAAAACTGCGTTCGAGCATGATGCATATTCAAATATGTCAGATGTCGAGATGCGCGGGGAATAGAGGAGACAGCTACGTCTGCTCATCGTCGCTCTCTTTCGACTCATCTGACCAACCAACTGAAACATATGATCGGCAGTTTTTCACCCAAACACAACAACACAACAAAGTCTCGACTCCTTCACTATAGCCTTACCATCAATTATTCAGAATGGCCGAAGCATCCTCAACAGTAGAAAATGCAGCAGAGCGTCAATTTGGACCAGAATTCGACGACATTCACATTCTTTCCAATGCCCAGGTGGCTGTTATTCTGCAAGTGAGCGCGAGGTCCGCGGTGAATCGGGATGAAGAGCTGAATGAGGTTTACCGAAAGACGCAGAAGTATGTCGAACGATTCAACACCATGACAAATCCAGAAAAAGAAAATCAAGAACTTGTCGAAGAACTTGATAATTTACAAGAGTAAGCAAGGCCATGATAGGCACATTTTGAAGATGATCGTTCGAAAACGTTCTAACACACCATTGCTCTGTCCCACTTACAGTGCGCTGGCATCGTTCCGAAAAGAAACAGACGATGGGGAAGAACTAGAACTGCACAGTTTTGAAGTTTCTGCATTGATGAATCTGGTTGTCACGGATACTTCAGTAGAGGAAGCCATCGCCTTGATCCCTTCGCTCTCTCGATTGCCAGAGGCTGCTATTGATGAAATTTTGGACTTGATCAAGAGTACAATGATTCGAATTGTGTCATAAGTAGCATGGATGTTGTTTGTTCGATCTGATTCTATATTAGTGTTATTAGCATTGGTTCATTGCATGGTAGCAAAGCTATTGACTCGACAAGATCCGTCGAGCTTCTTCCAACTCTGAAGGCGGAACGATGGTCAGATATTTTGCC